>JBBDGP010000082.1:8625000-8905000 GCA_037952835.1 Lithobates septentrionalis
CAGACTGTTGGACAGGTTAATTTGGTCAGTTGGCAGACTGGTTGGTGAGCTGAGCTATGGAATGTTCCGTTTTTGTCTTTCATACGTTTGCCCTTCTATGTGGTCCTTGCTGTGAAGGCCAGTTATAGGTGTGGGCAGGGGCCTTTTGGTTTGTTATAAATTTCATTAATCACTTATAAAACTAAAGGAGTAGGACTTACTGTTATAAGAAAGAGTTAAAGATCTGAAGCAGGGAACGTAAGTTAGAGCACCAGCTATACACTGGGGAAGGGGTCATTTGGTTGTTTTTGTTTTAAACACAGGTGTACTGTAAATGATGGTCCTTTGCGCTCCCTACAAACTTCTATCGCTACCTTCCAACAAATGTGCTGCAGAATAGTGGTTCTAGATTCTGTGCTAAAGTTTTAAGTGGGGCACACATTATAAGAAAGTCAGGCGAATAATCGTCCCATTTTTCATATGGTTTCACAGCAAGCCGGAACCAAAGAAAATAATGGACGAAAGTTCTCGTACGACAATGGCTTTTTTTTTGTTGTTTCTGATTTTTGACGGTATACATTAGAGTTTCACGATTAATTGTTAAAAGATCGAGATCTTGATTTAACCCCCCTCTCAATCTTATTCTGGCATTTCCCCAGTAAACAGTGCAGAGTCGTTCTCTGCTCAGAGCTGTCAAAAAAAAAAAAAAGCCAGCAAATGTTTATCAACATTCCTCAGTGCTGAGAGATAGAGAAGAGAAGGAAGAGATACAATGTATCACTTGGTTCTTTTAGATCAAAGGGATAAACTTCGGACTGTAAATGAGGCCCAGTTTAACCACTTATAGACCAAGCCTTTTTCTGCCATTTGTTGCTTACAAGTTAAAATCAGTATTTTTTGCTAGAAAATTACTTAGAACCCCCAAACATATATATATTTTTAGCAGAGACACTAGAGAATAAAATGGCGATTGTTGCAATATTTTATGCCACACTGTATTTGCGCAGCAGTCTTTCACACGCAATTGTTTGGGGAAAAAAAAATACACTTCAATGAATTAAAAAAAACTAAACAGTAAAGTTATCCCAATTGTTTTGCATAATGTGAAAGATGTTACGCCACGAGAATCGTGAGAGAATCATGATCTTTGTTCTAAGCAAAAGAAAAACCTGTGATTCTCTTTATCCAGAATCGTGCAGCTCTAGTAAACATTAAATAAAAATTGGTTTGTTCTGTTCCCATATGAGAAAAATTTTGGAGTTTGCCCCTTTGGAAATTTTTGTTCGGAAGGTTGGAATCAGCTGTTGAAAGTTGTGTACACACTTTCTCGGACGAAAATGTTTGCTCGATTTTCTTATAGTGTGTACGAGCCTTTAGGCTGGGTTCACACTGGTGCGACACGAGAGCCGTCCTACTTTGGATCCAACTTTGCCCTGCGACATGAAGCCGGCATGTGTCCGACTTTCAATGAACGGGGATCCGACTTGGATCCCCGCACTGTGTTTGGTATGAATCTTTAGGGGGAACTCCGCGCCAAATTTTAAATAAAAAAACGGCATGGGTTCCCCCTCCAAGAGCATACCAGGCCCTTGGGTCTGGTATGAATTTTAAGGGGAACCCCCCCTACGCCGAAAAAACGGCGTGGGGGTCCCCCCAAATCCATACCAGACCCTTATCCGAGCACGCAGCCAGGCCGGTCAGGAATGGGGGTGGGGACGAGCGAGCGCCCCCCCCCCCCTCCTGAACCGTACCAGGCCGCATGTCCTCAACATGGGGAGGTGGGTGCCTTGGGGGAGGGGGGCGCGCTGCGGGCCCCTCCCCACCCCAAAGCACCTTGTCCCCATGTTGATGAGGACAAGGGCCTCTTCCCGACAACCCTGGCCGTTGCTTGTCGGGGTCTGCAGGCGGAGGGCTTATCGGAATCCGGGAGCCCCCTTTAATAAGGGGGCCCCCAGATCCCGGCCCCCCACCCTATGTGAATGAGTATGAGGTACATGGTACCCCTACCCATTCACCTAGAGAAAAGTGTCAATAAAAAGAAAAAAAATAAAAAACACAGTACACAGGTTTTAAGATTAGTTTATTAGGCAGCTCCGGGATCTTCTTCCGACTTCGGGGGGGGGGGGGGGGGGTGTCTTCTTCCGACTTCTCCCGGTGTTCAGCCTCTTCTCCCGGGCCCCTCCGCTATCTTCCAGCTCTTTTGCCAGCGGGGGGGCCCCGGTCTGCTGCCGCTGTCTTGTCGCCGCTTCTTCTCTTCATCTCTTCTTCCGATGTTGACACAACGCTCTCTCCGGCCGGAATGCTTTGTGCGAGCTGCGGAGCCATTTATATAGGCGGTGACCCCGCCCCCTTGTGACACCACGGTCCCAGCATGCGCAGGGACTCTGGGGTCACGCCCCTTATGACGCCAGAGTCCCTGCGCATGCTGGGACCGTGACGTCACAAGGGGGCGGGGTCACCGCCTATATAAATGGCTCCGCAGCTCGCACAAAGCATTCCGGCCGGAGAGAGCGTCGTGTCAACATCGGAAGAAAAGATGAAGAGAAGACGCGGCGAGACAGCGGCAACAAGACAGCTGCAGCAGACCGGGGCCCCCCCACTGGCAAAAGAGCTGGAAGAAGATAGCGGAGGGCCCGGGAGAAGAGGCGGAACACCGGGAGAAGTCGGAAGAAGACCCCCCCCCCCCCGAAGTCGGAAGAAGATCCCGGAGCTGCCTAATAAACTAATCTTAAAACCTGTGTACTGTGTTTTTTTTTATTGACACTTTTCCCTAGGTGAATGGGTAGGGGTACCATGTACCCCATACTCATTCACATAGGGTGGGGGGCCAGGATCTGGGGGCCCCCTTATTAAAGGGGGCTCCCGGATTCCGATAAGCCCTCCGCCTGCAGACCCCAACAACCAACGGCCAGGGTTGTCGGGAAGAGGCCCTTGTCCTCATCAACATGGGGACAAGGTGGAGGGGGAACCCATGCTGGTTTTTTATTTAAAATTTGGCGCGGAGCTCCCCCTCAAGATCATCTGAGCATAAGTCGCGTGCCGAAGTCGGATCATGCGAGACGGCGATCCGACTTTGATCCGATTTCAATGATAGTCAATAGGCTGAAGTAGGATCAAAGTCGGACCAAAGTAGTACAGGGAGCATTTCTAAAGTCGGAACGACTTGTGTCGGACCAGTTAGGACGGCTCCCATAGGGACATGAGCTCCCAATGTCGGAGCGTTTGTCGGACCAGTGTGAACCCAGCCTTAAAGTTCATGCATTGCAGGCATAGCCAAGAATAGTCAAATACCATCACAGTGACAAAAATTACTCCTCCTGTGATTATGTGAGGCTACCTTCAAAACATGAGCAGCTGTTAAGATGTGAGGAAACTTTTGGGAAGTGGGGGGCATAACTTGCATAACATAACTCCTGCCTAACAAAAAAGGAAACAGAAACCTCCTAATGCCAAATAAATATGGTACATATGTTACAGCAAATACTGCAAAACAAAAGAAAAAAAAAAGCTGGAACCGTTTAAAAAGCGGGTTTCTGCCCCCGCCCCACTAAAAAAAAAAAAAAAAAAAGACATGCCAAATGGCATGTCAGGGGGTCACCTTCTCTTAAAGCGGAAGTTCCATTTTTGGGTGGAACTCCGCTTTAAGTTAAACCAAAGTTCTACATGAAATTCAGATATTTAAATTTACAAAAGCAGACTGTCTGATTATATTTAGTCCAACAAACCTCTTTTGCCATGTCAGTATACTTCTGCTTTTCATTAGGATCCAGGTAGGCCCACCAATCTGCCAATATTTTTGTAGCACCACGGTTATCCAGTCGAGGATGCTCCTGACGCACAAGGGAGCGGTGACGCTTGCAGAACAGTAGGAAAGCGTTCATTGGTCGGCGAGCTCTCTGTTCAGGCGATTCACTGTCTTCTGCTTCATCACCCTCATGTTCAAGACCATCAGCATCAAGGAGCTGGACCTTAAACAGACAGTTATGTAGAATATTAAATAATATATATTATATATAGTGATTCATGAGTGGGATTATGCAGCTGTAACTTAATATATTATCATTTTCTACAATGTCTGCTTGTGTAATTTTCTAAAATGGAATGAAAAGATATCACAAAAAAGCAGATGTTTATCCCATATGGACCACATCAAGTTTACTTTTCAGCTATGGGCCTAGCAATTTTGCAATCATGATGAGTTTTGTGGCCACAAGCCACTTCCTCAGATAATAACATAAAAAAAATAATGATAGCAATAAAGAAAAGGAAAATGCAAGAATGGGTATATGTTTCATTAAAAAATCTGTAGATTAAACTCAGAACATGGACGAAGCATAATATAAAAGAACAATGTGTCAAATACTATAAAGTAACAATTATTGGACATGAATTATACTATATTCTATATTTCTTCTTTAACCACATCATAAGGACTGGAAAGATTTGCCCCCTTAATGACCAGGCCATTTTTTGCAATACGGCACTGCGTCACTTTAACTGACAATTGCGCGGTCGTGCCACACTGTACCCAAACAAAATTTATGTCCCTTTTGTCCCACAAATAGAGCTTTCTTTTGGTGGCATTTGATCACCTCTGCGGTTTTTATTTTTTGCGCTACAAGCAAAAAAATAAAATAAAAAGAGCGACAATTTAAAAAAAAAAAAAAAAAAACAATTTGTTTTTAACTTTTTGCTACAATAAATTAAAAAAAAAAATATGTAAAAAACTAAAATTTCTTCATTAGTATATGCCAATATGTATTTGACATATTTTCGGTAAAAGAAAATAAAAGAATAAACAAAATCGCAATAAGCATATATTGATTGGTTTGCGCAAAAGTTATAGCATCTACAAAAAAGGGGATAGATTTATGGCATTTTTATTATTAAGTTTTCACTAGTAATGGCGGTGATCTGCAATTTTTAGCATGACTACGACATTGTGGTGTACAGATCGGACACTTTTTTGGGACCAGTGACATTTATATAGCGATCAGAGCTAAAAATAGCCACTGATTACTGTATAAATGTCACTGGCAGCGAAGGGGTTAACACTAGGGGGCGATCGAGGGGTTAAGTGTTCCCTAGGGGAGAGTAGTGACTGGAGGAGGAGAGAGATCACTGTTCCCGATCACTAGGAACAGCAGATCTCTCTCTACTCCCCTGTCAGAACAGGGATCTGTCTGTTTACATTGACTGATCCCCCGTTCTGGCTCTCTGAGGAGCGATCGTGGGTAGCCGGCGGACATCATTGCTTTCGGCCACAGGCATCAGCTCCGGCAGTGCACACGCACCCCCTATCGCTCTAAGACTCGGTTCACACAGGGGCGGCACGACTTGCAGGTCGCCTCACCGAGGCGACTTGAAAAACGACTTCTGTATAGAAGTCTATGCAAGTCGCCCCAAGTCGCCCCCAAAGTAGTACAGGAACCTTTTTCTAAGTCGGAGCGATTAGAACGGTTCCATTGTACAGAACGGGAGGCGACTTGTCAGGCGACTAGGTTGCCTGACAAGTCGCCCCTGTGTGAACCGAGTCTTAAAGCGGCCGTCGTACACCTACTGATATTCGCGCAGCCATGCCAACCTGCCGTAGTATAATGACGGCGGCTGGTCAGCAAGCGGTTAATGTGCTTCTTCTTTAACCACTTGCCCTCTGTAAAATTTACTCCCCTTCATGACCAGGCCATTTTTTGTGATACGGTACTGTGTTACTGTAACTGACAATTGTGTGGACATGCAATGCTGTGCCTAAAAATGCATGCCCCCCCCCCCCCCCCCTTCCACTCCCCCACAAATAGAGCTTACATTTGGTTTTATTTGATCACTACTGTTTTTTTTTTTCCTTTTTCATTCTACAAAACAAAAAAAGACTGACAATTAATTTATTTATATATATATATATATATATATATATATATATATATATATATATATATATATATATATATATATATATATATATATATATATATATATATTTTTTTTTATATATATATAACTTTTTATATAAAACTTATTCAAAAAAAGGTTTAAACAAAATCACATTCTTCCAAAATTTAGGCCAATATGCATTCTGCTAAATATTTTTGCTAAAAAAAAAATCCCAATAAGTGTCCCCATATCTTCAGAAGCATATCCTGCCTCCATCTAACAAGTGTACTTTTATTTTCTCCATCAGCTCATCCCCCACACTTATTACCTTTTGTATCTCTTGAACCTCCCTCCTAGATTGTAAGCTCTAACGAGCAGGTCCCTCTGATTTCTATTGTATTGAATTGTATTGCAACTGTATTGTCTGTCCTCATGATGTAAAGCACTATGCAAACTGTTGGCTCTATATAAATGCTGTATGATAACAATAATATTTTAAGTGTGTGCTGACATTCTTTTTTTTTAAGCATTACATCTTCATTTTATGTAATTTCAAGCACCTAGCTATCCCAGCAGTAAGGTACTGTCAACGTAACTCGTGACTCCTGGAAGCAGAAACCAAGTATTTTTTTAGCCCACAATTTTTTTAATTGCCTTACATTTGAGAGATGGGGCCTTTTAGTAGGGCGGAGCTTGTTTTTCGTGGAAGGTCTAGTTTGAAAACCCACTTACACCAGGTGCGGTGGCACTGCAAATGATGGCTAATCCAGCGCAGTCCCACTGCAAGATAAGGCAAGCTGCTGTGTTGCAGTAGCATGTGGGCGTTGTATACTAAAAAAAATTATGGCAATCCAGTGCCTTTCACTGAGGAGTCCTTTCACTGCGTGGTGCCCAATAGAACCTATAGGAAGAGTACAGTCAAAGCTCATTTGGCTGTACTTCTCCTCTGGATCACGGGAGACCAGTTCATTCTGCACTCCTGTGACCCATTTTTCAGCAGGCTAAAGCTCGCTGGTTGGCTGACGTCACGGAGCCAGTCCAGGCTTGGGAAAGATTGCAGCCATATGGTCAGGATCTGCCCACATGCTTGGACCGGGACCCAACTTGGCCTCTCAGGGGCCACTGAGAGTCTGAGCCGGTCGCTCCTGCCCCCTCCACAGCCCAGCGTTCCAGTGAGAGGGGGTGAGACCAGAGAGCCGCTGACTGGCAAGTCACCAGCTCTCAGCTCAGGGAGCTGTGAGAACTGAGCAATCGGCGGTGTTCAATCACTCAGTTCTCAGTGTTAGAGCCGGCGGGGGACAGCTGCATTCCAATTCTAAAAAAAAAAAAAAAAAAAAAAAAACAAACAATTTCCACACTTCTCTTTTAATAAAATGTATTTGTGTGTGACATTTCAATAAAGTTAATTTAAAAATGAACAATTAGAGCCCAGGCCTTGACCCCTTGGAGATGCTGTGGAATGACCTAAAGAGAGATTTACAAAACTGCTTCAGCTCAGACACATTTGAAGGATGTCTAGTGTAAAGGGGAATGGTTAAAAATTCTCCTGAACACTGTGCAAGTCTGATCCAGAACTACCATAAGCGCTTGCTTGAAGTCATTGCTGCCAAATGAGGTAGAAACAGCGCTTACTTTCTCTCCCCCCCCCAACACTGTTGATGTTTGATGGGTGTGTTCAATAAAGACACAAGAAATTTGATTTTTGGTTTGTGTGTGATCAGCTTAAAAAGTGGATGTAAACCCGATTCATAAAATTTGACCTAAGCATATATATCTATAGTCTTTACTTATCTCTGACAAGCTCTCCGACAACCGAGATAAAACCAGCCTGCCCATGTGGCGAGGAGGTGTGTGACTTTCCTCCAATAAGCTGTCACAAAGTTTATGCCAAGACTTCACTCCCAGTGCTGAACAGGAATGAGAAAATTTCACACTATGTGCACTTTCTAAAAAATATAGCAAGCTGAAGACAGCAGCTGTACAGTGGATATAAAAAGTCTATACACCCCTGTTAAAATGTCAGGTTTCTGTGATGTAAAAAATTAGACAAAAGATAAAAGTTTCAGAACCTTTTCCACCTTTAATGTGACCCAATAAACGGTACAACTCAGTTGAACAACAAACTGAAATCTTTTTAGGTAGAGGAAAGTAAAAATAAAATAATATGCTTGCATAAGTGTGCACACCCTTAAACTAATACTTTGTTGAAGCACCTATTGATTTTATTACAGGACTCAGTCCTTTTAGGTATGAGTCTATCAGCATGGCACATCTTGACTTGGCAATATTTGCCCACTCTTCTTTGCAAAAACACTCCAAATCTGTCAGATTGTGAGGGCATCTCCTATACACAGCCCTCTTCAGATCATCCCACAGATTTTCAATCGGATTCAGGTCTGGGCTCTGGCTGGGCCAATTCAAAACTTTAATCTTCTTCTGGTGAAGCCATTCCTTTGTTGATTTGGATGTATGCTTTGGGTTGTTGTCATGCTGAAAGATGAAGTTCCTCTCCATGTTCAGCTTTCTAGCAGAAGCCTAAAGGTTTTGTGCCAATATTGACTGGTATTTGGATTTGCCTCTACTTTGACTAAGGCCCCTGTTCCAGCTGAAGAAAAACAGCCCCAAAGCATGATGCTGCCACCACCATGCTTCACATTGTGCTGCCTGGGTCCAAGAATGTAATGCTGCCCCCCCCCCACCCCCCAAAAAAATCACGCCCACCAAAAGGCCCCCTATTTTAGATCATGAGAATTAAATTTATCAGGAATTCAAATTTACATGCAACAGCACCTTGTCTATATGCAAAATTATATGATATACCATTATGTTTAATTCCAAGGGGCGGTTAGGGTAGTATAGGGGTGTGGCTAGGGTAGTAGTATATATACAGGCTAGGGTAGACATATATAAACAGGCTAGGGTAGCATATGGACTGGCTAAGGCAGTATAGGGGCAGGCTGGGGTAGTATATGGACAAGCTAGGGTAGTATAGGGACAGGCGGAATGGCCCGGGGGCAGTTATGAGACACAAAACTGCTGGAAAAAAACTCTTGGTCAATTTGCTGGGTAAATAGAAGAGGAGAGGCCATGGTTCAATTTGCTGCCCCTCTTAAAGTGCTGCCTGGGTCAAATGGACCCACTGTAGGGCCGGCCCTGACTGTGGGTATGGTGTGATTTGGTCATTTTGGTGTTTTTGTGCCAAACATATCTTTTGAAATTATAGCCAAAATGTTCAACCTTGGTTTCATCAGACCAGAACACATTTTCCCACATGCTTTTGTAATACTTCAGATGTGTTTTTGGAAAATTTAGCCAGGCTTGGACGTTTTTCTTCGTAAGAAAAGGCTTTCGTCTTGCCACGCTACCCTTATAGCCCAGACATATGAAGAATACGGAAGATTCTTGTCACATGTACCACACAGCCAGTACTTGCCAGATATTCCTGCGGCACCTTTAATGTTGCTGTAGGCCTCTTGACAGCCTCCCTGACCACTTTTCTTCTCTTTTCATCAATTTTGGAGGAACTTCCAGTTCTTGGTAATGTCACTGTTGTGCCGTATTTTCTCCTCTTGATGACCATCTTCGCTGTGTTCCATGGTATATCTGATGCCTTGGAAATTCTATTGTACCCTTCTTCTGACTGATACCTTTAAACAATGAGATCCCTCTGATGCTTTGGAAGCTCTCTGCAGACCATGGCTTTTTTTGTAGGATGCGACTAAGAAAATGTCAGGAAAGACCTACTGGAACAGCTTGGCTTTATTTGGGGTTAATCAGAAGCACTTTAAATGATGGCAGGTGTGTAATGACTCCTATTTAACATGAGTTTGAATGTGATTGCTTAATTCTGAACACAGCTACAACCCCAGCTATGAGAGGGTGTGCACACTTATGCAACCACACTATTTTATTTTTTATTTTTACTTCCCTTCACCTAAAAGATTTGTTTGTTTTTCAATTGAGTTGTACAGTTTACAAGTCACAATAGAGGTTGAAAAAGTTCTGAAATGATCAATCTTTGTCTCATTTTTTTTACATCACAGGGGTGTGCAGACTTTTCATATCCACTGTACATGTAAAACATATGTAGGAAGATTTGTTTCATCTCTGTGCATCATCTGAAGCTGTTCACTTCACTGGGTATATGTGAGATTTTACATCAACTTTAAGCATCTTGTGTGTGTCTATTGTTCTGATACTCATCAAAGTCACATCACACTGATGGACAAATTACTGCAAAAAACAGTTAATTTCAAGAGGTTCACATACCTTTCTCTTGCCGTTGTAAATAACATGACAGATTTGCTTTAACCATGACTGACTTCAGTAGTAAACAGTAAGCATACAACATATGTGATTTCTTTTTTTTTTTTTAAACCTTCAACGCCCAGTATTTATTTTGCTTATTATGATCCTGACCCTCATTTAAAAGAGATTTACTTCAATCCACTACCCGTGTTATATAAATCCTCTGCAATGCCTGTCATGATTTGAATCACACTGGTTATTAAAAGGCATTTTTGATTATCTCTCCACACAAATTAAATGTAAGAAGACTGGACATAGCAATGTACAATTCTATCATTTCTTACTAGCTGGCACATGACAGGACAGCATGTCACCAGCTATGAAGTCATGGACACATTCCCCAACACAATCAAGACTCCTTACTATTATATTATTCACAAGTGCAGACTCTTGTGTAGACAAATGCCATTTTGTTGCAGAAATTAAAAGGCAATTACATTATTCCTTTTCCTACATTACAAAAAATATTGTACAATCTAGGAACCCATGCGAACAATTAAAAAAGGAGTTTTCAGGTATAAAAAATATTTTTGGTAACACAGAAAAGGCCTAGCTCACCATAGCCCCTTTTGGAGCTAAACAGTAATCATGACTAATAGCAGAAAAAAAATGTAATAGTATTAAAGTAGCTACATATCAATCATCTTTTAAATTTGTTCTTTGCACCATATGCCACTGAAATTTCTAAGCTCTGTATGACCAGAAGCCATTCTTTGAACAACTGCACCTTCCCTTTCTGAAAGGAAACCTGTCCGCATGAATTTCTGCACTTGCGCATAAATAACTTATCATGCGATCACAGCACACTTAGCTACCCCGGCTGCCAGTCAAAATATTACCTACTTGCTTCAAGCTGCTTCTCTACAGTGTACTGCACCAGTGTTAGTTTTGAAGTCAAATTTTGATTCAGTTTTAATCATAGTTTTGACTAAAATGCTGTTTTAGTTGTAGCTGCTGACTTAATTTTTTGTGGCAGGATGGCCCTTAAGTGCAAAATCACTATAGCTTTAAGCATTTTTTTTTTTTTGGCTCTGGGGCGCGCGTGCCGCCGATGCCCTGTTCCTGCTGTGATTGGACACAGTGGGAGACAATCAGTGGGTCCTGCGGACCTGATGTCGGCTGGAAACCCAGCGATTGTTCAGAGAGAGGCAGAACAGTGGTCTGCCTATGTAAACAAGGCAGATCGCCATTCTGCTAGTAAGGAAGACAGAGATCTTGTGTTTCTGCTATGCAGGAACATGGATCTCCATCTTCCTACAGTTAAACCATCCCCCACGGAGTAAGAAAGCACTCCCAGGGGACACATTTAACCCTTTGATTGCCCCTGATGTTAACCCCTTGCCTGCCAGAGTCATTAATACAGTGAATTTTTTTAAGCACTGATCACTGTATGGGTGTCACTGGTCCCCAAAAAAAGTGGCAAAAGTGGCAGGTGTCCGATTTGTTCGCCGCAATATCAGTCCCACTAAAAATCGCTGATCGCTGCCATTACTAGTAAAAAAATAAAAAGTCCATAAATCTATCCCATAGTTTGTAGACGCTATAACTTTTGCACAAATCAATCAATTGTTCTTTTTTTTACCAAAAACATATTGGCCTAAATTGATGAAAAAATTAGATTTTTTAAATTTTTTTATTGGATGTGTTTTATAGCAGAAAACTAATTTTATAGCAAAAAATAGGTGATCAAATACCACCAACAGAAAGCTTTATTTGTGGGGAAAAAAAAAAAAAAAGAACATCAATTTTATTTGGGTACAGTGACGCACGACTGTGCAATTGTCAGTTAAAGCAAAAATGGCCTGGTCATGAAGGGGGTGAACCATCCGAAGCTGAAGAGGTTAAGCATTTCTCTAGAATTTCCAAACTCATCATACAGTATACTCCTAGAGTAAAAATATGTTATTATTGTTATTATTATTTATGGTATTAAAAAGGTATGATTAGGCTCGATTCACACTGCCCCGACTTGTGAGACCCCAAGTCACGTGACATGTGAAATCCCATTTTAGTCAATGTCTTAATTGGCACTATTGAAGTCACTCCAACTTTAGAAAAGGTTCTATTCGACTTGCGCCCATAGACTTTAACCACTTAAGGACCGGGCCTCTTTTTTAGATGTGTTGTTTAGAAGTTAGAAAACAGTTTTTTTTTGCTATAAAATTATTTAATTAGATTAGAAATAAATTAGAACCCCCAAACCTTATACTTTTTTTATCTAACACCCTAGAGAATAAAATGGCGGTCGTTGCAATACTTTCTGTCATAACGTATTTGCGCAGCGGTCTTACAAGCGCACTTTTTTTTTTTTTTTTAAATACACTTTTTTTTGCATTAAAAAAAAAAAAAGACAACAGTAAAGTTAGCCCAATTTTTTTTATATTGTGAAAGATAATGTTACACTGAGTAAATTAACACCCAACATGTCACGCTTCTAAATTACGCCAGCTCGTGGAATGGCGACAGACCTTTACCCTGAAAAATCTCCATAGGCGACATTAAAGAAATTGTACAGGTTGCATGCTTTGCGTTACAGAGGTCTAAGGCTAGAATTATTGCTCTTGATCTATCGATCGTGGCGATACCCCACATGTGTGGTTTGAACACCGTTTTCATATGCAGACGCTACTGCACACAAGCTCTTTCTTATTTATTTTACCTTTTATTTTTACACTGTTGTAAAAAAAAAAAAAAAATTGTGTCACTTGTAAAAATCCCTTGTAATAGAAAAAAAACATGACAGGACCTCTTAAATATGAGATCTGGGGTCAAAAAAAACTCAGATCTCATATTTACTCTAAAATGCAATAAAAAAATATAATTGTCATTTAAAAAAAAAAAAAAAAGACCCTTTAAGAGCTATGGGCGGAAGTGACGTCTTGACGTAGTTTCCTCTCAGTAAGTGTCATGGAGATGGGGGCCATCTTCCCCTCGCTCGTCTCCATGCACAGCCATGGGAAGGATCTGATTGCCTCCGCCGCTGTCGACGGCTCCAGTAATCCGCGGAGGGAACCGGAGCGTGGCGGGAGGGGGGGCCCTATCCCGCCGCCGATAAAAGTTATCTCATGGCGAATCCGCCACAGAGACCACTTTTATCTTGTAGCGGACCGCCGGCCGAACATGGCTATACCAGGGTTATGACAGCTAGCTGCTGCCATAAACAATGATATCCGTCCTCAAAGTGAGGACTTATATAGTTGTGCAGCGGTCCGGAAGTGGTTAAAGGAAGTCGTCTCTAAGTCAGATCTTAATTGATGTGATTTGGATCTGACATTACAGAAGGATTATCCAGGTATTCCCTAAAGTTGTTTCAAAGTTGCCCAGCAAAGTCGCACTGCAGATTGCAGCAGTGTGAACCGAGCCTTAGCCATTGTGATATATAAAGTCTTTATAAATAAAACCAAGTTTCATAAACAAAAAGTGTAGCTGCTGACTGTAGCTGCAGCCATGTTCTCCCCGTGTCCTTCCTCGGCGGCGCCGGCATCTCTACTATGCCGCAAGCTGTCACAGCCGGGTGCCTGCTGCGCATGCACGAGCGGCGCTGCGGTCTGTGACTGGCCCCCGAAGTCTTCTAGGACCTGTCATATGTCCCAGAAGGTGACCAGAATGGAAGTGGGAGCAGGTACCTGTCAAATTTGGTAAGTGCCCCCCCCCCCCTCACTAAAAGCTCTGTTTCACAAATAGGAGCCGGGGAGGAGGCGTTAAAGCGGAAAAATTAAAAAAAGCTTTTTTCTTATTTTTTTTTTCTTTCAGCAGCTTAGCGGATGCCTCCTAATTATTCTTTTGTGGTAGTGCAGTGTTAATTCAATGTAGTTTTAGTCATAGTCTTTTGACTAAAATGCCATTTTAGTTTTCGTCGTATTTTAGTCTACTAAAATAGTATTAATTTCGTTAAGGAAAAAAATGTTCATCAATTGAATTAATACTGCATTAATGAGATTCAATGATACTGCTGTTGTAGCCTGTGAAATCAGCATGGCATCGTGAAGTCCGACTATAAAAATCTTAGGAGCATGGTCAGTGCAATCCAGTCTATCAGGATTCTAAAAGGTCTGACTGTCCCTGTCCAAGAAGAAAGTTTTGGGTGTTCCAACATTTCTTCTTGCCTTTTATATATTATAAAACTGGGAAGTGACGGAGAACACCACAGTCCTTAAGACATATACTGTGGGTAAACAAACTATGGCATAACTCCGTTTAGGGCAGACTGACTTTTAAATAAAAACAGCAAGCGTCTAAGTGATGAATCCTACCATAAAAAAAAAAATCCTAGTTACCTGGTTGTCACACTGATGCATTGACATCAATCACAAGCTGGGAATAAGTATACATAAGGTAGTCTGACACTCATTTTCAGCACGCATGTTCCAGGTTTGCGACTAAAAATGTATGGACGCTAAACACAGTCAGCCAAAGCATTTTTAGAAGGGGTCTACCAGTGGCAGCCTCACCCTATGCACCATAACAATCACTTTGAACCATTTAAACCAAGGACCGACCGAAACCCCACCACGGACTGGGGAGATGTGTGCTGCCTGTCACCTCCCTTGTGTGAGTGCCACCTGTTACCTCAGGAAGGGCTGGGGGTTTAGGGGGCTGGGTTGGCGTGTGTGCCACCTGTTACCTCAGGAAGGGCTGGGGAGGGGGGGGGCTGTGGTGGTGAGAGTGGGCGCCGCCTGTCACCTCCCTTGTGTGAGTGCCAAATGTTACCTCAGGAAGGGCTGGGGGTTTAGGGGGCTGGGTTGGCGTGTGTGCTGCCTGTCACCTCTGGGGAGGGGGCTGTGGTGGTGAGTGTGGGCGCCACCTGTCACCTCCCTTGTGTGAGTGCCACCTGTCATCTGGGGGGCTGTTGGTGCACCTTCTATTGCCTTGTCACCTCATGTGTGCATATGCAGCCCGTCTCCTCTGGGCCAGCACGGCTTCTTCTCCCCCTTCCTCTCCGTACCTAAGGTGACCACAGAGAGGGAAGGTAGTAGTGGCGCTGGGGGAAAGGGAGTGGGTGCCCTCTGGTGGTGGGAGGGTGGCAGTGCAGGTAATGCTTGCTCGCTCAGCCCCCAACAAGCCACAGACCTGCACTGGTTCAAGGCCCGGGGGTTGGGGACCTCTGCTCTATACAGGAGCACAGTGTTCACTTTCTATAGTGTATATGACCTGTTCTAGTGTTTATTGCCACAAAAATAGAATATTTCAAAGGCTCTGGATTACTACCTAAATATACTAGCAATTAATAAACACAGTAGATGCATCACTATTGTAAATAAATTAGAGTCACCCAATTTTTAGGGGGAAAAAAATAAAAATAAATCACAAGTACAAAATGATAAAATTCAAGGCAAGTGCATTAGGATGCTACCATAAAGTTGAAAGTGAGGCTTTATTTCTCTACTGCAGGTTTGAATTGCATGAACATACAACTGACCTTAAAAAGGTAGATGATATAGACTTTAGGGAACAATGGAATGAGCTCAAACATTCAAATTTCCCTCACTCCAATGGCTACAAAAAGCAGCTCAGCTTAGCTCAGCTAAGAGAATGAGTGACACTGTCAGTGCTGTCACAGAGGTAGGGAAACAAGTGTGACTAGTTTTTCACCCTGTCTTATTCAAAAGAGGACATCCAATCTCCCAAGACGTGCTGCAAGGCCTTGGACTAACTGCCTAGGCTATTTGTGACTGCAAAGAGTAGAAGACATGTTTAGGATTTCATAATGTAAAATTCTGTTTATTAGATTCATCTTTACAATGGTTTGTCTTTAGCTATTTTGTGGAGCTACTCACAATACATCTGTGCAGGTTTACTTTAGCATGCAGCTAAATTTTTTATTTATTTTGGGCTGTGTTTCTGTTAGGGAGACAACATCTTTGTCCTTGTGACCCTTATTACTGGGACTAAAACTAAAAAGAAGATCCAAATTTTAAGTAGTCACCAGAAAAGGAATGAAGAAAAAAAAAAAAATTATCTACAACTGTCTTATGCCCCGTACACACGGTCGGATTTTCCGATGGAAAATGTGCGATAGGACCTCGTTGTCAGAAATTCTGACCATGTGTAGGCTCCATCACACATTTTCCATCGGATTTTCCGAAGCACAAAGTTTGAGAGCAGGCTATAAAATTTTCCAACAAAATCCGTTGTCGGAATTTCCGATCGTGTGTACACAAATCCGACGCACAAAGTGCCACGCATGCTCAGAATAAATAAAGAGATGAAAGCTATTGGCTACTGCCCCATTTATAGTCCCGACGTACATGTTTTACGTCACCGCATTCAGAATGATCGGATTTTCCGACAACTTTGTTTGACCGTGTGTATGCAAGACAAGTTTGAGCCAACATCCGTCGGAAAAAATCCATGGATTTTGTTGTCGGAATGTCCGATCAATGTCCGATCGTGTGTACGGGGCATAAGAGTTTTCCTCATGTAGAGAGATGAGAGGGTTTAAATATTCTCTGCTATATCCAAAATGGAAGTTTTGACTTTAGATATACTTCAAGTGCAGCTGATAAAATAACTATCTTTATATCGTCTTCTTATAATCACCTACACAGTAGTAGTACAGCTAAAGCTGGCCATACAATAGTAGCATTTTGTTCAAATCAATATTTTTTTAAAGAATCAAATCGTTAATGGAGTAAAAACTACATTTTATTTCTACCCCAGAGATGGGAAATTTCGAAGGAGTAGGATGGAAAATTTTAAAGGATGAAATATTTTTCAAAAACCAAAAAATTCTAACAATGGATGTTGTTTTCATTTGGAAGTCCATTCATTCCAAAATCAAAGGTTAAAAATAACCCTTTTTTTGGGAGTACTTTGGAACAACATTCCTCAACGAAAATTGAGTCATTGAAATGTACTGATATGTTTGGACGACTATTCAAATGAACGTTTGTTCAAAAATCGACTAGTTTGTTAAGAAAAGTAACAAGTTGTATCAGGAAAATATGACTACTGCATTTCAAAGTTTTTTCTAATACAGGGAACATGCTTACAAGTTGGACGTACATAGCTACAGAGAGCAGAAAACAGTGTCACTCTAGCTATACAGTATGGAAGAGGTACACCGATTAGTCATGAGTTTAAGACCATCCACCTAATACTGCGTAGGTCCACCTTTTGCCACCAAAACAGCGCTGAGCCATTGAGGCATGGACGCCACTAAATCTCTGGTGGTAGATTGTGGTATCCGATTCCAAGTCATCAGCAACAGATCCTTTAAATTGGTTATAAGGGCAGAGAGTTTATCTTAATGCATTCTATGCATTAAGATAAAAAGCCTTCTGTGTGCAGTAACCCCCCTCATACTTACCTGAGCCCCATCTAGCTCCAGCAATGTCGCACAAGAGATTCGGCTGTGTGGGACTCTCCCTCCTCATTGGCTGAGACAGCAGCAAAGCGCCAATGAGGAGAGAGAGAGAGAGAGAGAGGGGGGGGGGGCAGGGCCGGGACGTGGCTCTGTGTCTGAATGGACACAGGAAGCTGCAGCTTGGCTCAGGTGCCACCATAGCAAGCTGCTTGCTGTGGGGGCACTCAATAGGAGGAAGGGGCCAGAAGCGCCGGCAAGGCAGCAGAGAAGAGGAGGATCTGGGCTGCTCTGTGCAAAACCACTGCACAGAGCAGGCAAGTATAACATATTTAATATACAGTTTAGCAAACCCTACAGTGCCTTGAAAAAGTATTCATACCCTTGACATTTTCCACATTTTGTCATGTTACAACCAAAAATGTAAATGTATTTTATTGGGATTTTATGTGGCAGACCAACACAAAGTGGCACATAATTATGAAGTGGAAGGAAAATGATAAATGGTTTTCAATTTTTTTTTTTTACCTATAAATATCTGAAAAGTGTGGCGTGCATTTGTATTCAGCCCCCTTTACTCCGATACCCCATAACGAAAATCTAGTGGACCCAATTACCTTCAGAAGTCACCTAATTAGTAAATATAGTTCACCTGTATGTCATTTAATCTCAGTATAAATACAGCTGTTCTGTGAAGCCCTCACAAGAGTATGGCACAACTGCAAACCTACCAAAACATGGCCGTCTACCTAAACTGACAGGCCGGGTAAGGAGAGCATTAATCAGAGAAGCAGCCAAGGGGCCCATGGTAACTCTGGAGGAGCTGCAGAGATCCACAGCTCAGGAGGGAGAATCTGTCTACAGGACAGCTATTAGTCGTGCACTCCACAAATCTGGCCTTTATGGAATAGTAGCAAGAAGAAAGCCATTGTTGAAAGAAAGCCATAAGAAGTTCTATTTGCAGTTTGCGAGAAACCATGTGGGGACACAGCACACATGTGGAAGAAGGTGCTCTGGTCAGATGAGACCAAAATTTTACTTTTTGGCCAAAAAGCAAAATGGTGGCAAAAAACGAACAACACACCATCCCCACCATGAAACATGGTGATGGCAGTATGTTGTGGGGATGCTTTTTTTTCCAGCAGGGACAATGAAGCTGATCAGAGTTGATGGGAAGATGGATGAAGCCAAATACAGGGCAATCTTAGAAGAATTCCTGTTAGAGTCTGCATAAGACTTGAGACTGGGGCGGAGGTTCACCTTCCAGCAGGACGACCCCTAACATACAGTCAGAGCTACAATGGAATGGTTTAGACTAAAGCATATTCATGCGCTAGAACGGACAGTCAAAGTCCAGACTAAATCCAAGTGAGAATCTGTGGCAAGACTTGAAACTCACTGTTCAGGCGCTCTCCATCCAATCTGACAGAGATTGAGCCATTTTGCAAGGAAGAATGGGCAAAAATGTCACTCTCTAGATGTGCAAAGCTGGTAGAGACATACCCAAAAAGTCCTGCAGCTGTAATTGCAGTGAAATTGCAGTCTGTGGTACTACAAAGAATTGATTTAGGGGGGCTGAATACAAATGCACGCCACACTTTTCAGATATTTGTAAAAAAAAAAAAAAAAAAAAAAAATCTGAAAACCATTTATCATTTTCCTTTCACTTCACAATTATGTGTCACTTTGTGTTAGTCGATCACATAAAATTCCAATAAAATACTTTTTTTTTTTTTTTGGTTGTAACATGACAAAATGTGGAAAATTTAAAAGGGGTATGAATATTTTTTCAAGGCACTGTATATGCATTTACTTAAAATTTCCATTGAAGTGTATGTAAACTAAATAAGATTAGGACTAAAAAATATTTTTTTTTGCTAAACATTCTGTTACATAGTCCGATATATAAGAAATATTGCTAATCAATATTTTAAATTTCCTAGACAACAGCAGGTGCAGCTCTATGCTTCTTTACATGTTTTCTATAGCTCTTTATCTCCTCTTGTCAGTTAACAGAGCGCAATGGCCCAAGTTAAAATCTGTACAACATTCCTCATCCCACTCAGACCCAAAAGTTCAATGAGAGACACTGTGTTGGAAAGGAAAGGCCCTTGCTCTATATTTAGAAAACACAAATTGCTCTGGGAAATCTTTGTCACGTGTTGCATGTTTAATTGTAAAACATAGTTATTTAAAGTGTTAGGTCACCTTTTCAGACAAAGATGAAAAGGCAAACACCCTACACATCCTTCTTGCCTCCTTGGTCCCCATTTTCAGGAATTAAAAATCCCTGCTCTTCTCCCTCTTCATTCTGCAGGGCTTCTGGGATGGCTCAGTGTGCTTCTAATTGGTTAGCATCATTACTGACAATTAGAAGCTTGCTCATCCATCCCAGAAGCCCTAGAGAATATAGAGGGAGGACAGGGATTTTAAATACCCAGACCGCTACATAGGTTGCGTGGGCACTAACAGCGCATCCCCCACCGCAGAGCAAGTACAGTGGGAACCAGTGGGGGGTGTAGGGTGTTGGGCCACCTTTTTATTTTTTCCAAAAAGGTGAACATTTTAAATTCTTTAAAAAGAACAATGAAAACAAGATTATAGTTTGCTACAGGCATATTTCCAAGTGCTCCTTACATGTGAGAGAGGCAAGTCTGGTTGCTGAACTTGTGCCATGTAAGAGAGAAGCAAACAGCTTCCCAGATTGAGAACATTGGAATAGAATAGACTGAAAATCATTTTACTGTCAGTAAGCTACCAAAGAAAATAAAAATGTTAACTCTGAAGGCAACATTAATTCTGGCCATATGTGCAACGGAGAGAAAAAAAAAATCAGTTATACAGTGGTAATTTCAAGACAGAATTTGTTTAAAAATGTATTTTGATTGGACTTTGATTTTCTATTAAGCCCAATGAAAACAATTGTTTATTGACCCAGAATCCTTGCAACTGATTTCTGAAACACCGGTATATGATTAACAATAAGATTGTTCACCTACAAAATTTACAGAAATGGTAGAAAAAATTATGGAAAAAAATAAAAATGAATGTGTGTATATGTGGTAATTAAGCGGGTTCCCGTGGGGCCACTGGACAGAGGAGCGCCGGCGGGGGACCAGAAAAGAGAAGGTTCGGGGGCCGCTCTGTGCAATTCCATCCTGACAACCAGCACTCCCATTTATATCTGTGTAACATTTAAAAACAGGAGCTGAAAGGTGCTTTAAAGGCTTACAAAAAGCTGCACGAAGCTTGCTGTTCACACTACTCTTAAACAAGCTGAAGCCCATATGATACAGGCCTTAGTTTGTCAACACATGATCGCACTGCTTCTGTTGCCAAAACTCTCCCACTGCGATCTGCAGCGTATGGGAGGGAGACTGAGAAGCACCAATAAAAAGGAAGATTTAGAGAGGGTGGCTCAGTCAGGTTAGATAAAGTAAGTTTTTTCTGTTTACTTTAGGAGGCTTATGCATTACACAGCAACTGGATTTGATATGGTTTAGACTGTCACATAGGAGACTTTAGTTGCACCTAGATATCAGGACTAGATCACTCCCAGAGGCAAGTTAGGCACTGCTTCTAAACAAATTATAACTGGCCTCCAGCTTTTCTACATGAACAACATCGATGTCAATGGTCAGAATATTCTCTAGCTCCTAAATTGGTTATGACTGGTTACTGAATTACTCATTAATTAAACCTTCCCTGGCTTAAGATTGCTGAATATCAAGTATTACAGGAAAATATTACTGTACCAAGTATTACATAATTTATTTTGAGTGTCCATGATGCTACAACACATCTGGATGTAAAGTCATTACCAAACAAGCAATATTTATATCAAGCTGATACACATGTATTATAAGCCATTATGTATCCTGCACCCTGCATGTATCCTCATGTTATCACAAATATATATTTTCAATGTATTTTTTATACAATTTAATAGCCTATATGTTACAATTTCAAGTTATAGCAACAAAAGCTAAGAATGTAAACCACATAATGCAACTCTGTAACCAATATGTATTTTTTTTTAATTGCAAGCATTTGAATTAGACTTGGTTATCAATCATCAAGACATATCACAGTCTCTGTGCAGCAGAGCTCAAACAGGGGAAGGAGAAGCATCACAATGAGCCACTCAGGAGTGACAGAGAGATGAGCTGAACCTGTAAGTGAAAGATCAGCCCCTCCACCCCATATGCAAGGCAGGGCTATACTGTGTGGCTGTGCTATGTAAATATTAGCACTGGGTGGACAGAAATACAAATCCTTTGCCATTTAAACAGCTCTCTTAAATGTATTTCATCTATGTGTAGTTCAGATTTAAGTGCAGTATTTTTTTTTTTTTTTTAAATACAGTTTAAAACTTTTTTCCCTACTTGCTGCTTTGTATTATTGTGTACTTTTAAACGGGGAAACTAGAAGTGGTTTTGGTAAACGTTATTAAACGCTCTCGAAACATTTGTAAAACAAAAACGCAGTAAAGAATGTGTTCAAAAATAATGCAATGAATAATGCAGCTCAATAACCACCTACAGAGTGCATAAACAGAAAAAAAATCTAAAATGTTTGCCGTTCTTTTAAGGAACTTAGCAGGTATGTTTGTTGCGAATTTAGGCTTTTTCGCTTGCTTCAGGCTCATTATGTAATGAAGAAAGACAGACTCAATTACGTTGAGATCAGGGCTCTGTGAGGACTCTGATTTCTTCCTACTGTATATGCTAAATGTATTTCTTTACAAATTTGGCTGTATGTTTGGGGTCATTGTTGTGCTCTAGAATGAATTTGAAAGCGATCAGATTCCTCCCTGATTGTACTGCAATATGGACAATTATCTGCCTGTATTTCTCAGCATTGTAAAGATCATTATTTCTGACCCAACTTTATGTTCTTAATTGCAGCCCTAAACCTGCTAGGAACCTCCAGTGTTTCACTGCTGCCTACAGATGCCTCTATCCAGAACTTTAGCTAACAAACTGCCCTCTGTGTTACAGTGAAATATTTCAATATTGGACTCATCAGCCCAGAGCGCCTGCTGTCATTTTTCTGCACAATAGTGCTTGTGTTTTCCTGCATAGGTGAGCCACTTGGCTTTGTTTCCATATCGGAGGTATGGCTTTATAGCAACAAATCTTCCACTAAGACCACACTTCCCTGGACCATAGATGTCTGAATCAGGCTCCCACTGGTATCTGTCAGGTCTGAGCTGACTGTGCATGGACATCTTCTGACAGAAAGAAGTCAGCATGATGTGTTTTTCAACTGCTGCACCAAGTTTTCTGAGTACAGTGTTTTCAGACCTCACCGTTGCATGTTTATTTCTGCAGATGAGCTTGGGCAGCACATCTGGAAAACACCTTTCTTGAAATGTATAGCTGTGAAAGAACTTGTTGATGCAGTAAGATTTTCTAAACTTTTATCGGTGTTCTCTACTTGCTAGTAGAGCATGGCTTTTCCCTAATCAGTTTTAGTCCTCCTACATAGATGATCCTGTTTGAATAAATGACTGTATTTTAACCTACATCCTATCTTGTTGATCATCAGCACCTGTTTCATATAACTGTTTAATCATGTCTCGGACCATATGGCTGCAAGTTCCTTAACTGTGTTGCAAGCGTTACTGTGGGAATTTATGCCATTTTAAAGGCAAAGGAAAAAGGGATGGACACAAATAGATTTTGTCTTTTTTCCCCCCTTTCTATTTAGGCACTTTGTAGGTTGGTGATTTAAAAATAAAAAAGTATTCACTGCAATTTTTCTGAAAACACCCTCATTTTAAAAATACCTAAAAACACACATGCACAAACGAATGCACCAAATGCAAAATGTTGCTCTTAAAAGCAAATATCTAAATATATTTAAAATACAAATATGCAAACTGGTTTGAGGATATTCAACCTATGCACTGTTGCTTTTTAATCTAATATTACTATTTAGTTTGAAATCTCAAGCTTCCATTAGTGATCAAAGTGTCCGGTTGCTGTTGGTCTAAATGGTTTTCCTTTCTAAATCCTGAACACCAATTACCTGAACAACCAAATGTGTAAGATCTGCAAGAACAAATAGGCTGTTTGAATTTTATGGGGAAGTCCATGGGGTTAGGCTAATAATTCATCTGGAAAACAGAGACTCCGCTCTACTTCCTACTTTATTCAATAGAGCAAAAAATGATTTTTGCTTTAGAAATAGGCAGTTATAGTGGTCCCAAAGAAAAGTACTAACCACGGGAAATTGAAAAAATGAGCAGTATCAAAAGGCTGTCCACTTTTACAAAAGTCCAGCAGGGCAGCATCTCTATTGTAACTCAATGGCAGAGATTCTTTTATTATACAAATTATTCATATTTATTGGAGCTCTTTATTATTTATATTAATATTTTCAAATGTGCAGAGACTTTGCATTCCAATTAATCATGACTGCACCCAACTTTCAGTTTCAACAATAAGGGGTTGATTTACTAAAGGCAAATAGACTGTTCACTTTGCAAGTGCAGTTGCACTCATCTGCAGAGCTTAGTGAATGTGGTAAAGCTGTGCTGATTTTCATCTTCCAATCATGTGCAAGCAAGATTTTTTTTTCTTTTATTTTCCTTGCCCCCGATTGGGTATTCTTTACAAAGTGAAGCTTTACCACATTCACTGAGCTCTGGTGAAAATGAGTGCAACTGCACTTGCAAAGTGTACAGTCTATCTGCCTTTGGTAAATCAACCCCTAAGTCTATGCATAAGTAAAAATGACCTACCGTATATCATATGAAGTGTCATGAATCCATCACTCTGATGCAAATTTTGAACTTTTTTAATATACTTTATTGGCCGCTATAAAAAAGGTCAGTTTTCAATGCTACATCTTTCTTTACAAACTGATGGTTTATCTCAGACTCAATGTACTAAAACCACAGGACCATCAGGACTGCCATTTAACTAGTCTTTTTTAAAATGCAAAAAATAATTTTCAAAAGATGATTGTTTTGAGCCTGGGATTTTTACCTCTTGTATACTTTTTCTGGGTCAGTAGCAAAAAAAATAAATAAAATTAAGGAAAGAGTCTATACGACCGCCAAGCAAAGCAGAGCATATTCAGAATGTAAGGTCAGAAACGGGAGTCATCACATTTCTGCCAAGGTGGTTTAAAAGATTTCTTAAGGAGGACAGCCTCTCCCCTCATCCCCTTCCTCACATTAATACCTCTTAACTGGACTGGCTAAAAAAGAAACTAATGTCAGACAGAAAAGTTGTCCTGAAATGGGCATAGTAGGCCTGACTCCAGGTAGCGTTCTTTTAAATCCATAACAAACTAGAATATAAATACAGCGTGTGTAAAAATATATATATAGAAATAAACAGTGGCGAACATAGTCACCAGGGGGCCCCGTGTAAGAACAGTTTTTGCCTTTGTGATACCCTGAACTCCCTTAGACCCCTTTCACACTGAGGGCGTTTTGCAGGCGCTATAGCACCTGCAATCCGCCCTCAAACAGCTGCAGCATTGTCTCCATTGTGAAAGCCCGCGGGCTTTCACACCAGAGCGCTGCGCTGGCAGGACGTCAGGAAAAGTCCTGTCAGCAGCTTCTTTGGAGCGGTGTGTTTACCGCTCCTCCACTGCTGCTCCCCATTGAAATCAATGGGGCAGCGCTGGGACACTGCCGGCAAAACGCTGCTATTGCGGCGCATTGCGGGCGGTTTTAACATTTTCTCGGCCGCTAGCGGGGGTAAAAGCGCCCCGCTAGCGGGCGAATTGCGCCGCAAATCAGACGGTAAAACGCTGCTAAAAATAGCACGTTTTACCGCCGACGCTATAGGCGGCTCGGTGTGAAAGGGGTCTTTTAGTTCTTTATATGAAACCGGGTTCAAGCAATGAACAATCCAATTACATCCGGTCTGAACGGTGTTAATAGGAAATAGAACAGGCATTCTGCATATCTCAAGGCTTGTCAGGCAAGAAGTGAGATAAACGCATGATCCCACTTGCATATTACAAACTAGGAGCGAGGTTAGGGCATCATGAAGAATGCCACCTGATTTTCTATAATAATTGTGGTATATAAGAACCAAGTACCTGGTGTACGTTCATGTGTACCACAACCACTGGAAAATACATTCCGAAGTTCAGTGTTTTGGAGAGCATTGTCTATCTTAGAGATCGTAAATTACAAAGCAAAGTTGAACCTGCTGGTGGAGGGCACCTACTAATAAAAGCATCAAAAGATTCCCATGCAGCCCACCTCAACTAATTATTTACAGTATATAAACTTATATGATTGTTTACCTACTTGAAACTGACCACGGAGTAAAAGAAAAGTCCATCTTTCATGTCACACTCATATTTAGTGGGTAACATGAAGCAAGGTCAGACTCCACTGTCCCCCACTTACAGAATCTGAGGTTCTGTTATATCTCAATTTGGTGTGGCTGGAAGTTGCTCTGCCTGTACAGCTGTGTCAGACTACAAGTTCTATCTGAGAACGGTTCTCAATGAAGCACAAGTGTGGTGACGTCATTTCACTTGCAGTCCATTAATACTTCCCTCCAGTTCTGTAAAGCTGGCCATTGGATGCATCAAAATTCAGCAGGAACTGTCCAAATCTTGATCCATGGCTGAAGCCAATTGATCAGTGTAGTCTGACAGCAGAGAGTCCCGCTGTCAGAATACAATGTCTGGCTGCAAGGGGATCTTTCTTCCCTCCCAATTTGTGTGGATGCAGAAATCTTTTTCTTTTTTCAGCCTACTGGGAGCCATCCCTGCCAGAAGAGCACGTTGCATACTAGAAACCCAACATGCTGGTTGTACCTAAGTCCATCAATGGATGGACTTGGGTACAATCAGCCTGCCCTTACATGGATTGAATTTTGGCCAGCCCCTGCTGAACTAGCCGAGATTTGAACCATCAACATTGTTGCAATATGGCTGCAATTTTTTTTTCTTTTAAAGGCCCCGTTCACAGTCGGCTATTTGGAATTGCCGTAATTCTACCCGAAATTCCAAATTGTGGTAGAACACGTGTGAAGCACATTTGGATGCCATTTATTCTTAATGGCACCCCAAACATGGTGCAATTTTGTTGGGGCAAAAGATTGGCAAAAAAAAAAAAAAAAAACCATGCCTGACTCAGTGCCAAAATTTGATTTATAAGCATCTCTGGTGTGTTTTTGGAGCGGAGGGAGGCCCATTCACAATAAATGATTCAGCTCCAAAAAATTTTAAAAAAGCAGCGAGGTAGCTTCGCTCAGGTGTGAACGGGGTCTTAAAGTAGAACTTTAGTCAGAGAATTAAGTCCCACTAGATCACCTCAGGCTGGCCCCCCTGAACCCAGGCAGGTATAGCTATGTAAACCATTAACTATAGGTGCCTATATGGTTTTAAATCCAATAATACACTGTCTCACCCTGCTCTGCACATGTTCAGTTATTCTCTATTTTTAGGCACTGAAAATTTTGTAGAGGCCGATCCGCTGAGAACCTTAAAGCAGAATTAAACCCTCCTACCCTTTACAGCCAAGGAAGGTGCTTCTGTTTGATCTGCAACTGCCATGATGCTGCACATCAGTTATGACACCAGACATTTGATGATTGTTTAGTTGGAGACACAAGCAAATGTGACAGTTAGCAATCCTGGGAATGTAACTTTTTTGAAACTGTTAAATCGTTGGGTTTAGTTCTGCTTAATGATTTACTGTTGTTCAGGGGCTTTGGGCTTCAGCAAAATGGCAGCCTTCAGCAAGAAGAAACAGGAGCAATGCTGGAGGCAATTTACAGCACACACTCATTTTGGTAGCATAAATTATTAATATGGAATATATGTTCCTTGCTAAAGGACATTATTTTTTTTATCAAATTCTTTTGCATAAAGTACCACTTTAAGGTGGATTTTCTAAGTCTTTAAAAACAACTTTTAGGGCTCATTCGCACCTCTGGGTTCTGGAAACTCCCAGAAAAGGTGCATTTTTGTGTGCGTTCTGGAAACAGGTGTAAAACCTGCTACAAACACGCATGTGGTGCTTGTGGCAAAATGTGCAGTAAAAAAAACATAAAAAAAAAAACTCAAAGTTTAATGCCCGAAAAGTGTATGGTGCATTTCTTGCGCTGAGGGCAGCAAATTTGAGTGAACGCGTGTTCCTGTTACGCCTAATGTGAATGGAGATTTACAGTAGAGATGTAACTGACTTACGGGATTCTCTGCTTTCCTCATAAGCGTCCATTTTAAAATATAAGATGGTCCTAAGGTGGGGGGTAAAGCATGCTAGGACAGCAGCCCAATGCCCGATTGTAGAAGTAAAATATAGGATGGTCCTAAGGTGGAGAGATGTGTGCTAGAACATCAGCCTAATGCCTGATTGCAAAAGTAAATTATACGATGGTTCTAAGGTGGGCATGACACGTGCTAGAACAGCAGCCCGATTGTAGAAGTAAAATATACGATGGTCCTAAGGTGGGGGTAAAGCGTGCTGGAACAGACGCCTGATTGCAGAAGATATATGATGGTCTTAAAGTGTGCTAGAACAGCAGCCTGGTGCCTGATTGTAGAAGTAAAATATACATTCACCGGACACTTTATTAGGTAAACCTGTTCAATTGCTTGGTAACACAAACTGCTAAACAGCCAATCACATGGCTGTTTAGCAAACTGCTGATCTACTGGAATTTTAATGCACAAACATCTCTAGGGTTTACAGAGAGAGGGAGGCCTGAAAAAGAGAAAACATCCAGTGAGCGGCAGTTGTGTGAATGAAAATGCCGTGTTGATGTCAGAGGGGAATTGGCAGAATGGTTACAGATGATAGAAAGGCAACAGTAACTTAGGTAACCACTCATTACAACCAAGGTATGCAGAATACCTTCTCTGAACGCACAACACATTGAACTTTGAAGCAGATGGGCTACAGCAGCCGAAGACCACCTCAGGTGCCACTCCTGTCAGCTAAGAAACTGAGGCTACAATTCACAAAGGCTCACCAAAAGTGGAAAATAGAAGATTGGAAAAATGTTGCCTGGTCTGATGAGTCTCAATTTCAGCTGTGACATTCAGATGGTGGGGTCAGAATTTGGTCTAAATAACATGAAAGCATGGATCCATCCTGCCTTGTATCAATGGTTAAGGCTGGTGGTGGTGGTGTAATGGTGTGGGGGATATTTTATTGGCACACTTTGGGCTCTTTAGTACCAATTGATCATGGTTTAAACACCACAGCCACTGAGTATTGTTGCTAATCATGTCCATCCCTTTATCATTACAGTATACCCATCTTCTGATGGCTACTTCCAGCAGGATAATGCACCGTGTCACAAAGCTCAAATCATCTCACCACTGGTTTCTTGAACATGACAATGAGGTCCCTGTCAATGGTCTCCACAGTCACCAGATCTCAATCCAATTGAGCACCTTTGGGATGTGGTGGAACGGGAGATTTGCATCATGGATGTGCAGCCGACATATCTGCAGCAACTACGTGATGCTATCATGTCAATATGGATCAAAATCTGAGGAAGGTTTACAACACCTCATTGAATCTATGCCATGAAGGATTAAGGCAGTTTTGAAGGCAAAAGGGGATCCGACCCGGAACTAGCAAGGTGTACCTAATAAAGTGGCTGGTAAGTGTACAATGGTTCTAGGGTGGGGGCAACGTGTACTAGAGCAGCAGCCCGATGCCCGATTGTAGAAGTAAAATATAGGATGGTCCTAAGGCGGGGGTGACATGTACTAGAACAGCAGCCTGGTGCCTCATTGCAGAAGTAAAATCTAGGATGGTCCTAAGGTGGGAACGATGTGTACTAGAACAGCAGCCTGATGCCTCATTGTAGGAGTAAAATATAAAATGGTCCTAAGGTGGGGGTGACATCAGCCTGATGCCCGATTGTAGAAGTAAAATCTAGGATGGTCCTAAGGTGGGGATGACATCAGCCTGATGCCCGATTGTAGAAGTAAAATCTAGGATGGTCCTAAGGTGGGGATGACATCAGCCTGATGCCCTATGGAGAGACGTGTACTAGAACATCAGCCTGATGCCCTATGGAGAGACGTGTGCTAGAACATCAGCCTGATGCCCTATGGAGAGACGTGTGCTAGAACATCAGCCTGATGCCCTATGGAGAGACGTGTACTAGAACATCAGCCTGATGCCCTATGGAGAGACGTGTACTAGAACATCAGCCTGATGCCCTATGGAGAGACGTGTGCTAGAACATCAGCCTGATGCCCTATGGAGAGACGTGTGCTAGAACATCAGCCTGATGCCCTATGGAGAGATGTGTACTAGAACATCAGCCTGATGCCTCATTGCAGAAGTAAAATATAGGATAGTCCTAAAGTGGGAGTGATGTGTGCTCTAAGGTGGGAGTGACGTGAACAGCAGCCTGATGAGGGATAGCAAAAGTAAAATCTAGGATGGTCCTAAGGTGGGAACGATGTGTACTAGAACAGCAGCCTGATGCCTCATTGTAGAAGTAAAATATAAAATGGTCCTAAGGTGGGAGTGATGTGTACTAGAAGATCAGTCTGATTGTAGAAGTAAAATCTAGGATGGTCCTAAGGTGGGGGTGACATGTACTAGAACAGCAGCCTGATGGTAGAAGTAAAATCTAGGATGGTCCTAAGGTGGGGGTGATGTGTACTAGAAGATCAGCCTGATGGTAGAAGTAGAGAGGAGTGAGTGATGTGACATGGATGGTGTTGGTTGGTTGCGCACACACACACACACACACACATATATACTGTGTACAGCCCGTCCATGGAGTTGTGTGGGTGGGCGGGGCCTGAGATCGCACTGGTCACCTCTCTAGAAGTAGGTGATCCCCGATGATGATGGTGGTGTGTTTGCACTCTCTCAGTCCTCCCTCCATACACTGATAATACGTAGACAGGGGAGAAGAGAATAAAGTTTGGGGTGTCTGGCTATGACAGGGTGAGGATTAGGTAGAAGCAGGCAGCACCCACCTTGTCGATGTCCTCCTCCTCTTCCTCGTCGTCGTCCTCGTCCTCCTCAGAGAAGTCTAGGATCTTGTTGGCGAGCAGCGGATGCCACTGCAGGCACTTTCTCTTGGGTCGCTTGGCCGTGCCTTCTCCGTCCGCGGGCTGGTCTCTGGCGCTGCCTTTCATTACTGTAACCTGAATGACACAATACATCACACAGTTAGACCATCCTAGCGGCCCGGCCAAAACTCATCACAACACATCGTCGGAAAGTGTGCAGGGGTGGGGGGTCTGCAATGGCCTCCGTACTCATCCCCCACCATGCCCGTGCACGCCGCCCGCCGCTTCCTCCCAAACTCCTATCAGGAGCTCAGCGCTCCCCCCCTCCCCCTTTCTGCCGGTACTCAACGGGACTGAGTACCAGCACCTCTCCGGGACTCACCGTGCCCAGCGCGCCTGCGCAGCCCAAGTCTCGCGTCTCCGGCTCGAGCACGGTGCTGCCGCGAGACTTGCCAGCGCATGTGTTGTCGGCGGAGCTAGGGGGGCACCCCAGGCTTGGAGAGGATGGCGAGACCTGCCCCTGCTGCCCGGGGCACATGCGCTATGAGCGCCCAGCTCCTGGAGTGGGTGGGAGGAGAGGAGAGGCCGGGGGTGGGTGAGGGGGGACAGACGTGTCAGCTGCAGCAGATGTGCACACAGACACCTGTACACCTCACATGGCGCACAGATGGGCTGACACAGCATGGACACCTCATTCTTCACACCTATGTCACTAATCTCCCTGTGTGCCCTCACTGACATGACATTTTTCTGCACATGTCACGTGCAGGCATGAATTGTCACTCTTGATGCTTCAAATAAAGTTAAAGAAAAAAAAAAGTCAAATGCAATGCACTAAACATTTCTTGTGCCCCTCCCCCTCACACCTCACAGTGACCCAACCTGCCAATTTCCCACCAAAAGTCTCAGAAAAATATGTAACCAAAATTCTCACAACAATCCAATGTCACGCAAAAGATTTCATTTGCTTTTAACATTTGCTTTTTTGGAATTTAAGCGATAAGGCCCCATTCGCACCTGAGCCTATCGACTTACTGGCGTTTTTGCAGGCCTTTATTGGTTTGTAAGCTTTTTATAAAGCGTTTTACAGCTTCAAGCATTTTTGTTTGGCCAATAGAAAGCACGAAGCTTAAAGAGGAAGTAAAGCCTCTTAAAAAAAATAAAAAATACATCCTGCAAGGCAAAGGCATAATGAGCTAGTATGCATAGCATACTAACTCACTATGAATTACTTGAAGGGTAAAAGTTGCAGCGCTAATAAATGGCAATAATGAACAATGAATTCATCATATAATATTTCTAATAAATTAATAGATTATGAAGTACATCATAAATATTCAGAAATCCATCACAAAAAGCTGAAGAGGAAGAGCCGTCACCAACACCCAATAATACTGACTCTTACCGCCAGTGCATTGGATATACACAGTAAGAGATGTATGGTAGATTGGATCTCCGCTCCATATGATTCACTGCATTAGAAAGGTCCCTCTTTCACTGACAAGCCAGGTATGTTCTGAACACGTGAGGAGAAGGTTGTACCTTTGGGAACATTCTGCTTGGCTACTGAGTTATACATACCTGGCTTGTCACCTCACATGGCGCACAGATGGGCTGACACAGCATGGACACCTCATTCTTCACACCTATGTCACTAATCTCCCTGTGTGCCCTCACTGACATGACATTTTTCTGCACATGTCACGTGCAGGCATGAATTGTCACTCTTGACGCTTCAAATAAAGTTAAAGAAAAAAAAAAAGTAAAATGTGCAATGCACTAAACATTTCTTGTGCCCCTCCCCCTCACACCTCACAATGACCCAACCTGCCAATTTCCCACCAAAAGTCTCAGAAAAATATGTAACCAAAATTCTCACAACAATCCAATGTCACTCAAAAGATTTCATTTGCTTTTAACATTTGTTTTTTTGAATTTATGGACTGTACTGAACAAAACGATAAGGCTCCATGCACACCTGAGCCTATCGACTTACTGGCGTTTTTGCAGGCCTTTTTTGGTTTTTAAGCTATTTATAAAGCATTTTACAGCTTCAAGCATTTTTGTTTGGCCAATAGAAAGCACTAAGCTTAAAGAGAAAGTAAAGCCTCTTAAAATTTTTTTTAAAAAAAACACCCTGCAAGGCAAAGGCATAATGAGCTAGCAGGGGCGTTGCTAGGTCTGCAAAAGATCTGGGGCTAGTGCCCATAGCAGCGGTCACCAACCTTTTTGCAGGCCCGTGGGAGGGCACACCGGTGGTAAGCAAGTGGTTCAACTCACCATAATGCAGAATCAGTGGGAGCCCAGGTTGTGTCACTTGCCACATCTCCTGCCACCAGATGCAGCTTGTCACTTGCCATGTGGCCTGCCACCGGATGTGGATTGTCACTTGCCACTGTAACCTGGCACCAAAGGTGGATTGTCACTTGCCACATCACCTGCCACCATTTGCAGATTGTCACCTGCCACCATATGCAGATTGTCACTTGCCACGTCACCTGCCACCATTTGCAGATTGTCACTTGCCATGTCACCTGCCACCATTTGCAGATTGTCACTTGCCATGTCACCTGCCACCATTTGCAGATTGTTACTTGCCACGTCACCTGCCACTAGATGTGGGTTGTCCCTTGCCACGTCACCTGGCACCAGATGTGGATTTTCACTTGCCAACTGATGTGGATAGTAACTTGCCATGCCAGCCAGTGCCACCAAATGTGCATTGTCGCTGCATTGGTGACAGGCTGGCAGCACTGGTCTATTTAGTGAGGGCAGGAGAGCGGTAATGCCTGGCGAGCAGTGAGAGATGATGTCATCTCGCTGCTCCCCGCCGCACTTCCGACATTGAAGCAAGGGGGTCTGGCTGCAGAGTGGAGCTCCACCAATGACAGGGAGCATGTGACCTCCACTCTACCACGCTGTCAGGGCGGAAGAGCACTGATCTGTGGCAGGCAGTGAGAAATGATGTCATTTCTCTGCACCTCCCTCCCAAATTGAAGAGGCCCGGCTGTGAAGAGCGCTGATGTGGAGCGGTCAGAGAGAGATGACGTTATCTCTGCTCGTCTGCCCGCTTGATTCTCTCCTCTTCTCCGCCCCTCTCATGCAGCCAGCCTGCCCGCCGCAGCCATGGCCATGGCCTGCTGGTTAGGCAGGGACCCTGCGGCAAGAGACTCGGGGCTATGGGCCCCAGATTCGGGGCTAAAGCCCCAATAGCCACCCCCTAGCGACGCCTCTGTGAGCTAGTATGCATAGCATACTAGCTCACTATGAATTACTTGAAGGGTAAAAGGTGCAGCGCTAATAAATGGCAATAATGAACAATGGATTCATCATATAATATTTCTAATAAATTAATAGATTATGAAGTCCATCATAAATATTCAGAAATCCATCACAAAAAGCTGAAGAGGAAGAGCCGTCACCAACACCCAATAATACTGACTCTTACCGCCAGTGCATTGGATATACACAGTAAGAGATGTATGGTAGATTGGATCTCCGCTCCATATGATTCACTGCATTAGAAAGGACCCTCTTTCACTGACAAGCCAGGTATGTTCTGTACACGTGAGGAGAAGGTTGTACCTTTGGGAACATTCTGCTTGGCTACTGAGTTATACATACCTGGCTTGTCAGTGAAAGAGGGGCCTTTCTAATGCAGTGAATCATATGGAGCGGAGATCCAATCTACCATACATCTCTTACTGTGTATATCCAATGCACTGGCGGTAAGAGTCAGTATTATTGGGTGTTGGTGACGGCTCTTCCTCTTCAGCTTTTTGTGATGGATTTCTAAATATTTTTGATGGACTTCATAATCTATTAATTTATTAGAAATATTATATGATGAATTCATTGTTCATTATTGCCATTTATTAGCGCTGCACCTTTTACTCTTCACCTTTTTGTTGTACCCAGCACTATAGTGCTAGCAGCTTTTTTACAAATTGTATGTTACTAGGTTTAGCGCAACAAATCTTCTTCATTATGAATTACTTACCTGAGATTGAAGCCCTCGTTCGCCTCCTCCGACGCTGCCATCTATCCCGGATCGACTTCCGGGTATCGCGGCTCCAGCGCTGTGACTGGCCAGAGCCAGGATGATGTCACTCCCGCGCATGTGCGCTGCTGCCGCCACTAACGGCATGATCGCCGTTAGAAACGACATGCTCAGTGCGCCTGCGCCCGATGTTTATGGCGCATGCGCCGTAGACATCGGTGCCGCCATTCCTCCAAATATCTCCTAAACCTTTTAGGTTTGGGAGATATTTCTTGCACCTACAGGTAAGCCTTAGTCTAGGCTTACCTGTAGGTTAAAGTGGTTGTAATGGGTTTACAACCACTTTAAGGAGGGTATGTGGGACTTTAAATGAGGTACATATGAACATGCACCTCCATCCCTATCTATGAGAAATAGGAGAGGAGATTTGTGGGACTTTGAGTGAGGCATATGACACACAGCTTGGAAAAATACAAAAGCATATTTATTGATGTGGACATAGGTGTATCACAATGCACATACAGAGGTGTTCATTATTTGATATATATGCAAACAAACATATACAGTGGTGTAGTGATTAGCACTTTCACCTAGCAGCAAAAAGGGTCGCTGGTTCGAATCCCAACCACGACACCATCTGCCTGGTGTTTGCATGATCCCCCTGTGCCTGCGAGGGTTTCCTCCGGGTACTCTGGTTTCCTCCCACATTCTAAAGACATGCTGGTAGGTGAATCGGATCCTCTCTAAATTGGCCCTAGTATGTATGAATGTGAGTTAGGGACCTTCGGTTGTAAGCTCCTTGAAGGCAGAGACTGATGTGAATGTACGATATATATGTAAAGCGCTGTGTAAATTGATGGTGCTATATAAGTACCTGAAATAAATAAAATAGCATAAAAGTAATTCATAGTTCATGTATATACATATTGAGCACATTACAGTAACCTGTAGATGTAAGCTTACAGATAAGATATTAAGTATCATATGGCCCAAATACCACTTCCTCAGGCAGAACATATCCGCAAAAGAAAATGAATGTTGAATGTAGACAAACCAATGTTGTCTAATATTTGCCCAAGTCACGAAAAAGGAGTAAGGACGGGAGGAGAAGAGCTAACCACCCTACTGTACTTACATTTCGGTTAACGGTTTTAAAAAATAAAATGCAATATTATGGGCACATGGCTGCTAGGAACGTCTTTCACGGGAGCTGAGGTATGGAGACTCACAGAGAGGCCAGCGCTGAAACACAACACCAGGGGAGAGAGGGCCGCCCGCCACATTGTGTTTAATGATGTTGCAGAAAGAAACATCCAAAAGTACCTATGAAATTAATAGTAGTGTGCAACTATCGTATAAAAATAAAACAAGAGTTGATAGAGTAAATGAATATAATTACTGCCCATGAGTGACTGGTAAAGAGGCACAGTGCAAGATAAATACGGGGACATGGAAGATAGAACCATAACCACCAATAAAAGAGTAATAACAATAATAATAGAAAGCACTAAGGGGAGGAGAGGGGGAGGAAATTAGGGGTGGAGAGCTGCTATTTGAGCAGAAAACGCTAGTAAGTCAGGTGTTTCTATGGAAGTCTATGGGGCCAAAAATGCTTGTAATTTGCCAAAAAGAAGCTCATGTACTTTTTTGAGCTTCAGGAATTTTGATTCAGGTGACTGACCACTCATATGTGAGCAGGGGCCATTGAAATGAATGGGATTTGGCTTGTTGAGCATTTTAGAGCTACAAGCTTCAAGCAGAAAATCAATCAGGTGTGAACGGTGCCTAACTGAAATTTATTTAATACTTGGTACAGAATCCTTTGTTGGTAAGGACAGCTTCAAGATGCCTCCTGTATGGAGAAACTAGTCGCATGCATTGCTCAGGTGTGATTTTGGCCCACTCCTCCACATAAATAGTCTTCAAATCTTGAAGGTTCAGTGGGCCTTTTCTATGAACTCTGATCTTTAGTTCTTTCCATAGATTTTTCATTGGATTCAAGTCAGGTGATTGGCTGGACCATTCTAGCAGCTTTATTTTCTTTCTTTGGAACCAATTGAGAGTTTCCTTGGCTTTGTGTTTGGGATCATTGTCTTGCTGAAATGTCCATCCTCATTTCATCTTCATCATCCTGGTAGATGGCAGCAGATTTTTATCAGTAATGTATTGGTACATTTTTCCATTCATCCTTCCTTCAAAGACATGAAGTTTGCCAGTACCGTATGCTGAAAAATCCCATCTCCAAACGTCCAAAAATTTCCATCTCCAAACGTCACTATTGCTATGGAGGTATTTTTGGGGTTATGTGCAGTACCATTTGATCTCCAAACATTGTGTGTTATATGGCATCCAAAGAGTTCAATTGGTCTCATCTGACCAGACTATATTATCCCAGTATTTCACAGGCTTGTCTAAATGTTGTGCAGCAAACTTTAAACAAGCTTAAACATGCTTTTTCTTCAGCAGTCTTGCATGGTGAGCGTGCATACAGGCCATGCAACATGGGCTGCCGCATAGAGCGCGGACATATTTGTCGAATTTATTTGCTTTTTGACGCGTGGATCATATAATCTACCATTAGAGAGAGGACCCCGCCCAATCAGTCACCACCTCCTCCCTCTGTATATTTAGAGCAGGGGTCTCAAACTGACGGCCCCCCAGCTGTTGCGAAACTACAAGTCCCATGAGGCATTGCAAGGCTGACAGTTACAAGCATGACTCCCACAGTCAGAGGTATGATGGGACTTGTAGTTTCACAACAGTTCAAGGGCCACCAGTTTGAAACCCCTGATTTAGAGCGAGGGTTGATGGTGATGGTATGGGTTACTCAGGATTGGGTCCTCGGGGGACCCGGGAACCGCTGTTGACTCTTATATACCTACTGGAGTAGAAATTACTTGTGTCCGCTATAAGGACTATGCCTTTTTTGAACTTTCCTCCTATTGGGCTGCTACTTGTATGTTGACTATCTGGTTGTCTTATGCCGCGTACACACGGTCGGACTTTTCGTCTACAAAAGTCAGACAGCCTGTCCGACAGACTTCCGGCAGACTTTCGGCGGACTTTCGACGGACTTGCGGCGGACTTTCTAACGAACAGACTTGCCTACACACGATCACACAAAAGTCCGTCGAATTCTTACGTGATGACGTACACCGGACTAAAATAAGGAAGTTCATAGCCAGTAGCCAATAGGTGCCCTAGCGTGGCTTTTTGTCCGTCGGACTAGCACACAGACGAGCGGATTTCGGGGTCCGTCGTAGTTACGAAGTAAAGATTTGAAGCATGTTTCAAATCTAAAGTACGTCGGATTTGAGGCTAAAAAAGTATGTTGAAAGTCCGGAGAAGCCCACACACGATCGGATTACCAGCCAGCTTTAGTCCGTCAGCGTCCGTTGGACTTTTGTAGACGAAAAGTCCGACCGTGTGTACGCGGCATTAGGGTAAGTGTTGCTTACACTTGAAATGTGAATGAGCCATTGTGAAATGATTGATACCAGAGATTATAGCATTTTTATTATTTCATCCTATTTAGAGCTCTAAGTTCATATACCATCATTGTTTTGTTTGGCGCTCTGAAGGGTTTATTCCATATCGCTTTTGAATGAAGGTCAATAATATCACCATTTTTTTTTTTGACTAGAATATGAATCTCTGGTTCATGGGGGTTTATATATGCCTATAATTGGTGAACCCCATTTATAATTTTGTCTTTTTCTAACACAGCTTGTAGACCTTGTGAGGTCTTTTGTCCCATTTGCTCCACTCCAGAGGTTGATCTGCCCCAGTGCAGTTCCATGAACAGTTGTCTTCCCATAGCTTAAGCATACAGTGCCTTGCAAAAGTATTCACCCCCTTGGCTTTTTACCTATTTTGTTACATTACAGCCTTTAGTTCAATTTTTTTTTAATCTGAATTATATGTGATGGATCAGAACACAATAGTCTAAGTTGGTGAAGTAAAATTAGAAAAATATATACATAAAACTATTTTTCAGAAATAAAAAATGATAATTGGCATGTGCGTATGTATTCACCCCCTTTGTTATCAAGCCCATAAAAAAGCTCTGGTGCAACCAATTACCTTCAGAAGTCACATAATTAGTGAAATTATGTCCACCTGTGTGCAATCTAAGTGTCACATGATCTGTCATTACATATACACACCTTTTTGAAAGGCCCCAGAGGCTGCAACACCTAAGCAAGAGACACCACTAACCAAACACTGCCATGAAGACCAAGGATCTCTCCAAACAAGTAAGGGACAATGTTGTTGAGAAGTACAAGTCAGGGTTAGGTTATAAAAAAATATCCAAATCTTTGATGATCCCTAGGACCACCATCAAATCTATCATAACCAAATGGAAAGAACATGGCACAACAGCAAACCTGCCAAGAGACGGCCACACACCAAAACTCAAGGACCGGGCAATGAGGGCATTAATGAGAGAGACAGCACAGAGACCTAAGGTAACCCAGGAGGGGCTGCAGAGTTCCACAGCAGAGACTGGAGTATCTGTACATAGGATGACAATAAGCCGTACGCTCCATAGAGTTGGGCTTTATGGCAGAATGGCCAGAAGAAAGCCATTACTTTCAGCAAAAAACAAAAGGGCACGTTTTGAGTTTGTGAAAAGGCATGTGGGAGACTCCCAAAATGTATGGAGGAAGCTGCTCTGGTCTGATGAGACTAAAATTGAACTTTTTGGCCATCAAAGAAAACGCTTTGTCTGCCACAAACCGAACACATCACATCACCCAAAGAACACCATCCCCACAGTGAAACATGGTGGGGGCAGCATCATGCTGTGGGGATGTTTTTCAGCAGTCGGCACTGGGAAACTGCTCAGAGTTTTACCACTCTGTGTATGATTTGAGGCTAGAACGAAGGTTCACCTTCCAGCAGGACAATGGCCCCAAACACACTGCTAAAGCAACACTTGCGTGGTTTAAGGGGAAACATGTAAATGTGTTGGAATGGCCTAGTCAAAGCCCAGACCTCGATCCAATAGAAAATCTGTGGTCAGACTTAAGGATTGCTGTTCACAAGCGCAAACCATCCAACTTGAAGGAGCTGGAACAGTTTTGCAAGGAGGAGTGGGCAAAAATCCCAGTGGTAAGATGTGGAAAGCTCAAGAGACTTATCCAAAGTGACTTGGAGCTGTGATAACCGCAAAAGGTAGCTCTACAAAGTATTGACTTTAGGGGGGGTGAATATTTATGCACATTGACTTTTTCTGTTATTTTGTTCTATTTGTTTACTTCACAATAAAAAAAAAAATCTTCAAAGTTGTGGGCATGTTCTGTAAATTAAATGATGCAAATCCTCAAACAATTATTATTATTATACAGGATTTATATAGCGCCAACAGTTTGCGCAGCGCTTTACAACTTGAGGGCAGACAGTACACTTGCAATACAAATCAATAAGGAGGGATCAGAGGACCCTGCTCGTTAGAGCTTACAATCTAGAAGGGAGGGTCAAGTGGAAACAAAAGCTAATAACTGTGGGGGATGAGCTGATGGAGAAAATGAAAATACAGTTGTTAGGTGTGGGTAGGATAGGCTTCTCTGAAGAGAAGGGTTTTCAGGGATCGTCTAAAAGCTAATAAAGTAGGAGATAAGTGGACAGATTGGGGTAAGGAGTTCCATAGGATTGGAGAGGCTTTGGAAAAGTCCTGGAGGTGAGCATGGGAGGAGGTGACGAGGGAGCTAGAGAGCAGGAGGTCTTGAGAGGAACGAAGAGAACGAGTAGGTTGGTATTTAGAGGCTAGGCTAGTGATGTAGCTGGGGGCGAAATTGTGGATGGCTTTGTACGTAGTTGTTAGTATTTTGAATTCAATTCTTTGGCCGAGCGGAAGCCAGTGGAGGGATTGACAGAGAGGAGTAGCAGACGCAGAGCAATTGGTAAGGTGGATGAGTCTGGCAGCAGCATCCATGATGGATTGAAGAGGTGATAGACTATGTAGAGGTAAGCCAATGAGAAGGGAGTTGCAGTAGTCAATCCATGTTAATTCCAGGTTGTGAGGCAACAAAACTCGAAAAATGGCAAGGGGGGGTGAATATTTTTGCAAGGCACTGTATGTGATGGCAATGTGAGGTAATGTTCAACATGGTTGGCTCTCCCCCCCTTTTTTTTCTTATCTCTTTGTAATTCTCCTTTTTCCATGAGGCAGGGGGTTTTCATATGAATATTGTGACAGACAGCCCCTGTCAGTGATAGATGGTGTGTATCTAATATGTGTATCTAATATGTATATTAACATGTGTTTGCTAATTCATTTATACTGTATATTGACTAAATATGTTTAGTGATACTTGGTTTTCAGTCAGATGCTGAGAGACTGAAGCCCTGAAGAAGCAGCTTTGACCACGCAACGTGTAAGCCACTTCAATTGTCTGACTGTTACCTCAACCCTGTTTTATGTATTACGGGCTATTTTGTTGCCCTTATGATGCAATATGTTTATATTTGAAGAATTTTTGTAATAAAGATATGACTTTTTATACAAATAGTTTGTTCATCTAATGTAATTAGAGATATCAGGGGGTCATCGTTCAACTCTCTTACTCTTAAATTTCCTTGCTTTCAAAATATATTGCTGGGTTGATGACCTCCCAATACTTAGCTGGTTTAGTTTCCTTTACCCGCCCTTTCTATATACCATTTTATAACTATTATTACTTCAATACTTTTTCCCTGTGTCATTCCTTTTTATGACACATAAATTATTTTCTGAACTTATTTGTTTTGTTTTCTTTGTATGTATGGATTGCATTGGTTGTTACAGACATGTGGTGAAAATTTCATGTCAATAGCACCTTTAGCCTAGGTTCACATTGGTACGATTTGGCATGCAATGTCAAATCGCATGCCAAATCGGCGGCCATTGTCGGCAATAACATCGTTCAAATCGGTGCAGAGCCGACTTTGCGACCCAAGTAGTTCATGTACTACTTTTGGCGACTTCGGGGGGGGGGGGGGGGGGGGCGATTTGTATAGACATCTGTGTAGGAACCCGCACAGATGTCTGTCAAATCACCCCCGAAATCAGACCGCATTACCATTTTTCTTCATAAATTTAGGCCAAAATGTATTCTGCTACACTTCTTTAGTAAAAATAACCCAAATCAGTGTATATTATTTAGTCTGTGTGAAATTACAGCGTCTACAAACTATGTTATATATTTGAAAATTGATCAGTCCTGATGTACTGATTGCCTATCTCATTTCTCATATCAGGACAGTACAAATATCCCCAAATTACCCCTTTTTGGAAAATAGACAGTCCAAGGTATAATAAGAACCCTGGTGAGTTTTTTTTTTTTTTTAAGTTGTGATTTTTTTTGTCCAAATTTTTTAGGAAATAAAGAAATAAAGAAATTTAAATAAAATGTATTTAAATAAAATGTGGGGTCTTTTTTCACAATTGTTTTTACATACTGTCATCAGAGCAGTACAGTGTCATCATATGACTGGTGTGGTGGTGATCAGGGACACTGGCTGGTGACAGAATGTAAATAAAAAATATTTTTTTCAAGTTTAAAATGTTATTTTCTTTTCTTTTTTTTTTTTTTTTTACAATATTTTTTGCATAATGTGACCAGAGTAGTGCAGTGTCATCATACTGAGACTGTACTGGTAAGGTGGGAGGTAATCAGGATTTGTTTTTCATTTCACTATGATTGCTTATTACAGTGATGATCTGATCACTGTTATAAGCAATCATTTTTAAGAATAATATCCATTCATGTGCATTTGTGTAGTTTTGTGATAGCCACAGCTATCACTTGGTACAGGTCTGCTGTGATTGGCCCTGTTTGTATCATGTGAGCACGGTGATCAATCACAGATATCACAATAATACACAATGAATGGCTATGAACGAAAGCCATTGTGTACTATTGACATAACATATTGATTGGTCACAGCGATCACATGGTACCAAAGTCAGCCGGTACAATGATCTGTCTTTCGCTGTGTCTGGTGGGTGATAGATTGCGCCACTGTGCAGCCCATAGGGTGCGCACAAGACGCGCATGCGCAGCTCAGACCACATTTACGCCCACTGTGTGCATGCACAAGACGCCACCCCGGCACAGCCAATCAAGCAGCCAAAGGTCGCAAACCTGGAAGAAAGACTGGCCAAAGATGGAAGCTGCCAGGGACAAGGGAGTGCGGTGAGAGCACAGCGCTGGAGGGCTACGTTTGTAGGTAAGTCTGTCATAATGTACTAGTATGCAGTGCATACTAGTATATTATCACTTAAGGCTGCTGGGGGACCCGTTTTTTTTTTTTAAAAGGTTAGACTTTACTACCGCTTTAAGCAAAGGCTGTTGCCATCTATGCCTCTGTTTGATTTGCAACTGCCATGGTGCTGCACATGTGATTGGTTATAACACCAGCCATTTGATGGTTTGACAGTTCAGTTGAGGACACAAACAAATGTGACAGTTAGTTATCCCTGCATTCCAGGAATGTAACTGTTTTTTGAAACTGTTAAATCAATGGGTTTAGTTCCACTTTAACTGTTTCCTAAAACAGTTACATAGTCAAGACACAAGTCCCTCTGGTTCACCCAACAGAAAAAAACAAATAGAAAACCTCCATATACACAATCCTATAACTAGGGCCGGTGCTCCCACTAGGCAAACTAGGCAGCACCTTGGGCGCGCTGCCACCTAGGGGGCGCAGCCAGGAGCCCATGGAGCTGCAGGGCACTGTAGGAGGGCCAGGTCCAGTGACAGCAGCAGGTGTGAGGAGTGGAGCAAGGTGCGGGCAGGATGACATCCCAGCTCCAGCTACTACCATATGCCATCCCTACAGTGCGAGCGGGCACCCCAGGACAAAGAGACCGTGGGGAAGGAGAGCAGTGAGGGCGGGGCAAGCACCGATAGCCTGGGAGGGAGAAGACCTCTGAAGATGCAAGCACAGCACCCCCAGCATCTGCCAGGAAAATCAGTCCTGTCTGCTGCTGGTACTGTACAGTACACTGTACTGTATTGACCATCACAACCTCTGGCAGACAGGGACTGGGACATGGGGGCACAAGAGGGAAGGCAGACAGGGCTAGATGTCTCTCTGTCACCCTTTCCCTCACTCTGTCACCCCCCTCTCTCTGTCACCCCCCTTTCTCTGTCACCCCCTCTCTCTCTTTCACCCCCTCTCTCTCTGTCACCCCCCTTTTCTGTCACCCCCCTTTTCTGTCACCCCCCTCTCTCTCTGTAACCCCTTCCCCCTCTCTCTGTAACCCCCTCTCTTTGTCACCCCCTCTCTCTCTCTGTCACCCCTTCTCTCTGTAACCCCCCTCTCTCTGTAACCCCTTCCCCCTCTCTCTGTCACCACCCTCTCTCCCTGTCACCCCCTCTCTCTGTAACCCCCCCCTCTCTCCCCTCTCTCTATCACCTCCCTCTCTTTGTCACCCCCTCTCTCTCTGTCACCCCTTCTCTCTGTAACCCCCCTCTCTCTGTAACCCCTTCCCCCTCTCTCTGTCACCACCCTCTCTCCCTGTCACCCCCTCTCTCTGTAACCCCCCTCTCTCTCCCTTCTCTCTATCACCTCCCTCTCTCTCTGTAACCCCTTCCCCCTCTCCCTGTCACCCCCCCCTCTCCCTGTCACTCCCCTCTCTCTCTGTAACCCCTTCCCCATCTCTCTGTCACCCCCCAACTTTCTCTCTGTCACCCCTCTCTTTCTCTCTGTCACCCTCTCTCTCTCTGTCACCCCCCTTCTCTGTCACCCCTTCCCCCTCTCTCTCTGTCACCCCCCTTCTCTGTCACCCCCCTTTTCTCTCTGTCACCCTCTCTCTCTCTCTCTCTCTCTCTGTCACCGCCTCTCTCTGTCACCCCTCTCTCTCTGTCATCCCACCCTCTCTCTTTGTCACCTCCCTCTCTCTCTCTCTCTCTCTCTCTCTCTCTCTCTCTCTCTCTCTCTCTCTCTCTCTCTGTCATCCCCTCTCTTTCTGTCACCCCCTCTCTCTCTCTTTCTGTCACCCCCTCTCTCTCTCTGTCACCCCCCCTCTCTCTGTCACCCCCTTTCTCTCTCTGTTACCCCCCCCCTCTCTGTCACCCCTCTCTCTCTCTCTGTTCCCCCCTCTCTGTCACCCCCTCTCTGTCACCCCCTCTCTCTGTCATTCCTCTCTCTCTCTGTCACCCCCCTCTCTCTCTGTCAGTGGGTGCATGAGGAATGCATGGAGTGTGCTGCAAGTATAGGGATGTATGGGAAATGCATGGAGTGTGCTGCGAGTATAGGGGGTGTATGGGGAATGCATGGAGTGTGCTGCGAGTATAGGGGATGTATGGGAAATGCATGGAGTGTACTTATATTGGATCATTTTCTGCTGCTTATAAAAAAGTTTTCTTTCTCTTGGGGGGGGGGGGGGGGGGCAAAAAGCTGGTCTTGCCTAGGGTGCAGAATAGTTTAGCACTGTCCCTGCTTATAGCCCATAGTTGATCCAGTAGAAGGCTAAAGGCCTCAGTAAAGCATGATCCAATTTATCCCCAGCAGGGGAAAAAATGTCTTCCTGGTCCCCCAGGAGGCAATTCACTGGATCAACTACCCCTGGTGTTATTACCTCTAAAAATTTGTATCCAGTTTTATTTTGTGCATTTAGATACCTCCCAATTTTTGAGATGAGAATGAGGGACACCTATTAGCAAATGTATGTAGGCATAGGACACACCCCCTGTCACACCCACTTAAAGGAGAATAATACAAAAAAATATTAGTTAAAGGGGTTGTAAGCCCTCGTGTTTTATAGGATGCATTAAGGTGACAAAACACCTGGCAGTCACCGCCCCCCCAGCCCCCCATTTTACTTACCTGAGCCCCTTCATCTCGTTGGCGGGGATGCGCCGTCCCTCTCTCCATGGGGTCCCGCCTCTTAAATGGACAGATTGATAGCAGCGCAGCCATTGGCATCTGCTGCTGTCAATCAAATCCAATGATGCGGGCGCCAGGGTGGGGGGGTCGAGTCTGGCATTCGTGTCTATGGATGCAAATGCTGGACTGAGGAGCGCGCCCGCAAGGTAACCCCCTTGGCAGAGTGATTCTCCTAGGGGGTTATCTGATGCGAGGAGGAGCCGCGAGAGCCTCCGGGGGACCCCAGAAGAATATGTTCGGGGCCAATCTGTGCAAAACGAGCTGCACAGTGGAGGTAAGTATGATATGTTTGTTATTTTAAAAAAAATAAAAAACGATCCTTTACAATCATTTTAAACCCACAAGTGCTTTATTTTTACCACTACTATTCCTTTATATTGGCTTTTGAAGTGTACAAATGCAACAATTTAGTAATTGGATGAAAGATTTAGCACCGGCAAACACTTTTTGAAAGATAAATAGTGCATTTTATAAGCAACTATATAGACCAAAAATGTCGCCTATGGGGATTTTTAAGGGTAAAAGTTTGACGCCATTCCACGAGCGGGTGCAATTTTGAAGCGTGACATGTTGGGTATCAATTTACTTGGCGTAACATTATCTTTCACAATATAACAATATAAAAAAAAAAATAGGCTAACTTTACTGTTGTCTTATTTTTTTATTCAAAAAAGTGATTTTTTTTTTTTCCCAAAAAAAGTGCGCTTGTAAGACCGCTGCCAAAAAACGGAAAATTGTATCATACTTACCGTAATTTTCCTTTCCTGGTGCCTATCCATGGCAGCATACTAGTGATAGAGCTCCGCCTCGACTCCTCCCTCAGGACCAGTGAATAGCATAAATTAAAGACGTAGTCCCTCCCCCAACATTCTCCGTAAAATAGAATACCGAGGGTGGGAGCGTATGCTGCCATGGATAGGCACCAGGAAAGGAAAATTACGGTAAGTATGATACAATTTTCCGTTTTCCTGGTGCCTCCATGGCAGCATACTAGTGATAAATAACTAGCTGACACGGGTGGGATAATGCTTAACAATAAATGTTTAATTAGAATGAGACATCGCAGCCTGAACTGCCCTTCTCCCGAACTCAACCGTTGTGAGAGCTCCTGGGTCGATACGGTAGTGTCTGAGGAAAGTATTGCGAGAAGACCAGGTGGCGGCCCTGCACACCGTCTCTAATGACACGTTAGCCCTTGCTGCCCAGGAGGTTGAGACTGCCCTTGTGGAATGAGCACTCACTCGGGATGGAGGTTCCATATTCTTTATCCTGTAGGCCTTCTGGATTAGCTTTACCACCCAAGATGCCAGAGTTCTGATGGAAGCTTCTTTGCCCCTGTATTTGCCGAATGGAACAATGAAGAGTCTTTCCGAGTTCCTGAAGGATCTAGTGGCCTCTAGGTAGGCTCTGAGCACTCTGGATATGTCCAGCTCGTGACATGATCCTGAATCTGCTTCAGCAAATACCGGTAGTGCCCAGGGCTCCAAAAGGTGGCTTGGAGTAGTGACCTTAGGTGTGAACCCCCGAAGGGGACGAAGTTCTACTCTATCGTGATAAAAAGAGATGTGGTCATCACCTATTCCCAACGAGTGGAGTTCTGAGATCCTTCTACCAGATGTAATGGCTAACAGAAAAACCGTTTTCAGTGTTATGTTCCATATTGTCAGTTGTTCCACTGGGGTAAATGGATGGTCAGAGAGGACTTCAAGGACCAGGGATAAATCCCACTTGGGAAAAGACCGTCTGGCAGGTGGCCGGATCTTCAGCACTCCTCTGAGGAAAGTGACTACTAAGGGCTCTTCCGCCCATCTTTTATTTGTTGCAGCAGAAATTGCTGCTACTTGTACTTTGAGAGAACTTAGGCCAAGACCCAGATCAAGTCCTGATTGGAGGAAGCCGAGAACACCTGATGTAGAAGGAGAGATTGGATTAAACTCATTTGAGGCAGCAAATGACAAGAACTTGTCCCATATTCTAGAATATATAGCATTGGTTGCTGGTTTCCTGGCTCCCAGGAGGGTTGTTATGACCCCTGGGGAGCATCCTAGGGACTCGAACCTTCGCCTCTCAACCTCCAGATTCGAAGGTTCAGCTTCTGAGGGTCTGGATGAATTAAACTGCCCTGCGTCAGAAGTTGAGGGAAAGGATGGATCCTGATTGGAGAGCTCACACTGAGACGCATAGCTAGAGGAAACCAAGGTCTCTTCGGCCAATATGGGAGTACTGCCAGTACCTGGACTGTTTCTCTGAGAAGTCTCAGGAGGAACTTGAATATTAATGGCCGGGGAGGGAAGGCATATGCGGTGGTGAACCTCCAGGGGCATGACAGGGCATCTACTTCCTCCGCTTGCGTATACGGAAGGCGAGAGAAGAACCTGGTCAGTTTTGTATTCCCCGGGGTGGCAAATAGGTCTACTTGAGGGGGATCCCAGAGGCTGGCAATCTGATGGAAGACCTGGGGATGAAGAGCCCACTCGTTGTTGTTCAAGAATTTCCTCGACAACGTGTCTGCTTCCGTGTTCAACCTTCCCGGGAGATACATCGCCCTGAGGTCTAGGACGTTCTTCTCTGCCCAGAGCATAATCGGCTCCACTTCCCTGAGGAGTGATGTGCTGCGAGTGCCCCCCTGCCTCTGCAGGTATGCGACAGCTGCCCTGTTGTCCAGGCGTAGAAGTACTCTCTGGCCCCTGACCTGAGAAGCCAATGAAGTTAGTGCCAAGAATGCTGCTCTCATCTCCAGTATGTTGGATACTACTCCCTGGGTGGAGCAGGACCATCTCCCCTGTATCCTGGTATCCCCGCAATGGGCTCCCCAGCCCTGTCCACTTGCGTCGGACGTAACTGTGATCCAGAAGAGGGAACCCAGATAGCGAGGTTTTGAGAGGTTTTCCGGCAGAGTCCACCAATGAAGGCTCCTGCGCATTGCTCCCGTCAGCAGAATTGTCTGAGAGAGTTGCTGTTTCTTCCACTGCGCCAAGAAACCCGTCTGAAAATACCTCAAATGCCAATGGGCCCAAGGAATCATCGGTATACAGGCAGACATTGTGCCAATGAGGCTCAGGCATTGCGACGCCGTTAGATACCGGCTCGCAATGGTTTTGACCATCTTCTGGATAATAATCCTCATCTTCAGGGATGGTAATGACACTGTCTCCTCCCGGGTGTTGAACATCGCGCCTAGATAGATCATCCGCTGTGTAGGTGCCAGCTGACTCTTCTCTGAGTTTATCAACCATCCTAGTTCTCTCAGAGACTGGAGAAGGATGTCTCGGTGATACACCAACTGACCCGGACTGCTTGCTAGGAGGAGGATGTCGTCCAAATAGTGGTATATCCTCAAACCCCTCTCCCGCAGGGGAACCAAAGCGGATATTAGAATTTTGGTAAACACCCTGGGGGAGGTGCACAGCCCAAAGGGCAGGGCTTGGAACTGCAGGTGGATCCGACCTACTGCAAATCTGAGATACTTCTGAAAGGCAGGTAGAATTGGCACGTGTAAGTACGCATCCTGCAGATCGATTGATATCATCCAATCTGTTGGCTGTACTGCCTGAATAATTGTTTGTAGAGACTCCATCTTGAAGCTTTCTGGGTGTATGTGCCTGTTGAGTCTTTTTAGATCGATCACAGGCCTCCATCCACCCGTTCTCTTTGGAACCAGAAATAGAGTGGAATAGAAGCCTGCGAAGCGCTCCGCCAAAGGAACCGGCACAGCTGCTCCCTGAAGTTGGAGTGACGATACGAATTGTCTTAGGGCTTGAGCCTTCAGCAGAGAGGATGGAATTTCTGTTCGTGTGAACGAATTTTGAGGTGGAGGATGAGAGAAACTCCAAAAGTGTCCCCATTGGATTGTTGAGAGAACCCAGGGATCCTGGCATTTGCTGGCCCAGACTGGAAGAAAGAATTTTAGTCTGGCTCCCACCGGGAGTGTCTGGGCTAATCTGGCGTCAAAAGGACTGCTTCTGCTCATGTGGAGTCTGAGGGGCCTTCGACTTTCTGCCCAAGAAAGATGCCTGAGTGCCCCTCCAGGGTCTTCTGCCGTCTCTGAACTGCCTTGCTTGTCTGAAATCTCTAGGGTTTGACTGGCGGAACCTGGAAGAACCCCCTCTGGATCTTCGCATCCTTCTGTCTTGGGGGAGCATACCTGACTTTCCTCCTGACAGCCTAGATATGGCTTTATCCATTTTGTCTCCGAATAATGCCTTCCCGTCGAACGGGATTTTGCACCAATTTTGTTTGGACGCCAAATCCGCCGTCCATGGTTTTAACCACAAGGCCCTTTTTGCCATTACTGAGTGCAGCATAGATCTTGCTGAACACCTAATTGTGTCAATAGCTGCTACTCCAACGAAGTCTGCTGACAATCTAATTTCTTCCAGAGCTTTAATTATGTCTTCCTTGGGGACATCCTGGCGTAGAGCTGTTTCAATGTTATCCGTCCAAGCTCTAATGGCATTAGATACGGAGGTGAGGGCGATCGCTGGCTTACATGCCGCTCCTGCAGCTAAATAGCTCCTCTTGAGATCTAGATCGATTCTTCTGTCAAGAGGATCCTTGAAAGAAGCGGAATCTTCCATAGGCAGGGTAATATTCTTTGCGAGTCGCACCACTGATGCGTCTACCACTGGCATGGAGTTCAGTGACTGTGTTCCCGACTCCGGTAGGGGATACAATTTATTGAAACGGCCCAATGACAGTTTTTTATCAGTTCTTGACCATTCGTTTTGAATGATTTGCGTAATTTCTCCCATCAAAGGGAAGAAAGCCTGTTTCCTTTTGAGGAATGGGAAGTAGCTTTTTGCTTCCTGGGGAGGTTCTTCAGTATCCTCCCAAGCTATTGCGGCTCTTACTGCCTGGATGAATGGCTTTACCAATGAATGGCTGAAGCCGGAAGGATCTGACTCATCTGACGAATCGCCCGAAAGGTCTTCAGGTGGGGAATCTCTGGCCAGTCGGCCTGATGGAGGTAGAGGCGTACTGGCTGCGGAGGGACCAGGAAGAACAAGCTCAACATCCTGCGCCTGGGACGTCTGCGGGACTGGCTGGGCAGGAACCAAGGCCGCAAGCTCAGAGAAGGAGTCCTTCATAGTTCTTTTGAGCAGGTCCACCACCTGTTGGTTTTCTAACTCGCGGCTGGACGCATAGTCCGCGAAACAATCCTTGCAGACTACTTTATTCGGTAGCGGACTAGCCCCACAGGTCCAGCACTTCTTCTTTTCGTAGGATCTAGGAGAGGAGGACCGGTCCCGTCTTCTGGATCTTGATCTATGTCGCGAAGAATGGGACTCACGTCTTGATGAGCGGGACCGGTGGCGTGAAGAACGAGATCTGCGACTTGGGCTGTCGTCATCGCGGTGCCTTGAGGATTTTTCGGTCCTCTTGGAGTGGGCAGGGCTATGATTTTAAGAAAAAATCATGTCAGGCCAGTGAGCGCACTTTTTTTTTTTTTTTTTTTATACTCACGTATAGGTGGTCCCATACCTAACGGAAGTGTGAGGATCTTTGTTGCGAGATGAATGGCTCATTGCGGAGTTGGGCATAAGGATCAGCTGCGGAAAATAGCAAGAAAAGGTAAGGAAAGAAAAAGAAGTTTTTTGTTTTTTTTTTGTTGTTTTTTTTTTTTTTTTAAATACTTACCACAGAGCAGCCTTTAGAGAAACCTAGCAGGGCACAGCTGAGGCGACTCTGACTGATAGCTCTCAAAGCTGACCTTAAATACCCTAGGGGTGGGTGGGGCAGTCCCATAAACACCCAGTCTCTCTCTCTTTTCGTTTTTTTTTTTTTTTTTTTTAAAGAAAAGGGCTAAACTGGCCCTTTTTCCAGAGACCAAGATGGCCGCCGGAGTGCCGAGAGACCGCACATGCGCCCGCGCATGCGCAGTAGAGCCGAGGACGTAAAGCCGAGAGAAAACACCTGACCAATGACGGCTGTAAGTTCCCCGGATCGCGCATGCGCAGTACGGCGGAGGGGACGCCGGACCGCGCTGCCGAAGGGAAAACAGAACACAAGGCCCCCCACAGCAGCAGGGCGACGGATGTCGATCCTAAAGGCCACAGCATGACAGAAACATAACAGGTATCTAAACAAAAGGAACTTCTTGCACCCTCTTCAGTGTATAATCTCTTTTCATTAAGGGAAGAAAGGGGAGGACAGAAAAAGGGAAGAGGGGAGGGAAAGACATATGCATCTTCCTTTTCTTCTTTTTTTTTTTTTTTTAAATGAGAAATGGAAAAAAATGAAAAATCACAAGCCTGAAAGGATGGGAGCTGATCCTTTTGCGACTCCTTTTGCCTTCATCATAGGATATGGTGGCAGACTGCGTTCCTGTGAGGAAACTCTGCAAGAAGACCCCAACAGATCCACAGAGGGGTTCCCAGTCTTATCAGCGCTGTGAGCGGCCCAAGAACAGGGACTGCGCACGGGAAAGGCTAAACCCGGCGGACGCTGCCGACTGCAGAGGTATGGACATACTGCTACTCTTCACCAGCACAAGAGGTATGAGGAAAAAAAGGAGAATGTTGGGGGAGGGACTACGTCTTTAATTTATGCTATTCACTGGTCCTGAGGGAGGAGTCGAGGCGGAGCTCTATCACTAGTATGCTGCCATGGAGGCACCAGGAAAACGTGTTTTTAACTTGTAAACACCGAGTCTGAAAAAGAGGCTCGGCCTTTAAGTGATTAAATAGATGCTAAGATTGCACCTTTTCTTGGCTGTAAAGAATAGCAGGGTGCAGTTTCACTTTGACTAGGCCAGCAGCCATATTTTCACTTTTACTTGGCCATCCACCACATTGCTGTGGTGCAGTTTGACAGATTGATTCATCACCAAATGTGACCTATTCATGTGTATGGGACTGCACACAGTGACAGCGCAGTGCTGTGAGTTTTCACTGGTTAAAATAAGCATTTAGGAGGTGACATATCACCTTCAAGCTGCCTATTTATTTGCAAAATTTTATAATTTTATTTATTTGCAAAATTGTTATAAAATTTTGCAAATAAATAATCTTTCTTCATAAATTTAGGCCAAACTGTATTCTGCTACATTTCTTTGGTGAAAATAACCCAAATCAGTGTATATTATTTAGTCTGTAGGAAAGTTATAGAGTCCACAAATTATGGGATATATCTGAAATGACTGACTGATCTAATCTCTTGAGGCTTGAAATGCCAGGACAGTACAAATATCCCCCAATTTACCCCTTTTGGAAAGTAGGCAGTCCAAAGTATTTAGTAAGAGGCATGGCGGGTTTTTTGAAGTTTTAATTTTTTTGTCAAACTTTTTTGGAAAATGAAGAAATTAAAAATGTTTTTTTTTTTCGCCATTTTTTACATGCTGTCACCAGTGCAGTACTGTGTCATCATATGACTGGTGTGGTGGTGATCAGGAACACTGACTGGTGACAGTATGTAAAAAATAACTAAATAAATAAATACATTTTTTTTAATAAAAAAAAAAATATTTTTTTTTTATTATTTTTTTTTAAATACAGTGACAAGAGTAATACAGTGTTACCATAACACTGTACTACTCTGGGGAGGTGATTATGATTTTTCTTTTTCTTTATACACAATGATTGCTTATAACTGTGCATTTTACAGTTATAAGCAACAATTTTTACTGAATGAAAACTACTCATTCAGTGTTTACTATTGCGATTGGCCACAGCTAATCCCATGATACAGATGGGCTGTGATTGGCCCTGTCTGTACCATGTGATGGCTATGACCAATCACAGAGATCATCACAATAGTACACAATGAAAGGCATGTAAAAAAGCCTTTAATTGTGTATAACTGTCATGTGAACTGCTGTGATTGGCCACAGTGGTCACATGGTACCAGCAGCGGGCCGGTACAGTGATCGGTCATCGGCCGCGTCCAGTGGACATGACGGGTGACAGATCACACAGGCACGTGTCCCAATTCTGGGAGGACAGCAGAACAACAGTGCCTCACAGAAAGGGGTTAATAAATAACTGAAAAGTGTGGTGTGCATTTGTAGTCATCTCCCCTTTACTCTGATACCCCTAACTAAAATCTAGTGGAACTAATTGCCTTCAGAAGTCACCCAATTAGTAATACGAGTCCACCTGTGTGTAATTTAATCTCAATATAAATACAGCTGTTCTGTGAAGCCCTCAGAGGTTTGTTAGAGAACATTAATAACCAAGCAGCATCATGAAGGCCAAGGAACACACCAGACAGGTCAGGGATAAAGTTATGGCGAAATTTAAAGCAGGGTTAGGTTATAAAAAAATATCCCAAGCTTTGAATATCTCACAGAGCACTGTTCAGTTCATCATCTAATAATGGAAAGAGTGTGGCACAACTGCAAACCTACCAAGACATGACCATCCACCTAAACTGACAAGCCAGACAAAAAGAGCATTAATCAGAGTAGCAGCCAAGAAGCCCATGGTAACTCTTGAGAAGCTGCAGAGATCCACAGCTCAGGTGGAATAATCTGTCTACAGGACAACTATTAGTCGTGCACTCCACAAATCCGGCCTTTATAGTGGATTCAAGAAAGTCATTAGAAAGAAAGCCATAAGAAGTCCCATTTGCAGTTTGCGAGAAGCCATGTGGGGAACACAGCAAACATGTGGAAGAAGGTGCGCTGGTCAGATGAGACCAAAATTTAACTTTTTGGCCTAAAAGTAAAATGCTATGTGTGGTAGAAAACGAACACTGTACATCAACCTGAACACCGTGAAGCATGGTGGTGGCAGCATCATGCTGTGGGGATGCCTTTCTTCAGCAGAGACAGGGAAGCTGATCCGAGTTGATGGAAAGATGGATGGAGCCAAATACAGGGCAATCTTAGAAGAAAACCTGTTACGCCCTGTACACACGTTCGGACAAACAACAAAATCCATCGGATTTTTTCCGGCCGATGTTGGCTCAAACTTGTCCTGCATACACACGGTCACACAAAGTTGATGGGAAATTCCGAATGTCAAGAACACGGTGACGTACAACACGTATGACGAGCCGAGAAAAATGAAGTTCAATAGCCAGTGCTGCTCTTCTGTTTGATTCTGAGCATGCGTGGCACTTTGTGCGTCGGAATTGTCTACACCATGGGCGTCACTAGGGTGTGGCTATCGAGGCTGGAGCCCCGAATGTGCAGCCCATAGCCCCGAGTCTCAGCGGGTCGCGGCTTTGAAGGTGGAGAGACGAGCGGGCGGACGAGCAGAGATGACATATTCTCTCTCCGCCCGCCTGTCATCACTCTTCCGCCCTCACTGCTCGCCACACACAGTGCCCTGCATCCCGGCGCGGCAGAGGTGGGGGCGCCCGAGTGCCAGAATGCTCCCCTCCTTGTGTGTGTCACACAAACTGGCCCGGACTGTGTCTGCTCTCCCGCCCCACCAACGATGTCATCCTCAGTTGGTGAAGAGGACAGAGGCGGCGATGTCAGTGTCCAAATGTACGGAGAGGAGGGGGAGGGGACACACACACAGTCATCCAATCATCTGGCTGGCTTGTGGAATGTTTCAACCCGTTGATTTTCCCTTGCTGACTGAGCACTGAAGAGCAGTGGACGTCTGGAGAGCCACAAGCCCCGCCCCATGTATGTGATTGGAGCGGTCATCAGCTCCTTGTGTCTAATCACTGCAGGCTCCTCCAGGTCTTACAAACACTGATTAGTTTGAGGGGCGGAGCGCCGAGTCTGATCCCAATGTGCCAGTTTCCATGCCCAGGTGACATTTGAGGCACAGGGGATTTGATTTCACGGGGAAGAGCTGTACAGGGTCTGAGTTAGTCTGGAGGGACAGAAGTTGAGTGTAGGGGGTGTTAGTGTCTTTGTGAGTGTGGGTCTGTCAGTCTGGGGGGGGGGTTGTTAGTCTTGAATGAATGGGGTGGAGGGTCAGTCTGGGGTAGATGGGGCGGGGGTCAGTCTGGGGTAGATGGGGCGAGGGGGGCAGTCTGGGGTAGATGGGGGCAGGGGGTCAGTCTGGGGTAGATGGGGCGAGGGGGGCAGTCTGGGGTAGATGGGGCGGGGGGGTCAGTCTGGGGTAGATGGGGCAGGGGGGTCAGTCTGGGGTAGATGGGGGCGGGGGGTCAGTCTGGGGTAGATGGGGAGGGGGGGGTCAGTCTGGGGTAGATGGGGGCAGGGGGTCAGTCTGGGGTAGATGGGGCGGGGTCAGTCTGGGGTAGATGGGGCGGGGGGGGTCAGTCTGGGGTAGATGGGGGCGGGGGCTCAGTCTGGGGTAGATGGGGCGGGGGGGTCAGTCTGGGGTAGATGGGGCGGGGGGGTCAATCTGGGGTAGATGGGGCAGGGGGGTCAGTCTGGGGTAGATGGAGCAGGGGGGTCAGTCTGGGGTAGATGGAGCAGGGGGGGTCAGTCTGGGGTAGATGGAGCAGGGGGGTCAGTCTGGGGTAGATGGGGCGGGGGGGTCAGTCTGGGGTAGATGGGGCGGGGGGTCAGTCTGGGGTAGATGGGGGCGGGGGGGTCAGTCTGGGGTAGATGGGGGTGGGGGGTCAGTCTGGGGTAGATGGGGGCGGGGGGGTCAGTATGGGGTAGATGGGGGCGGGGGGTCAGTCTGGGGTAGATGGGGGCGGGGGGTCAGTCTGGGGTAGATGGGGCGGGGGGTCAGTCTGGGGTGGATGGGGCACAGTCTGGGGTAGATGGGGCAGGGGGGTCAGTCTGGGGTAGATGGAGCAGGGGGGTCAGTCTGGGGTAGATGGGGCGGGGGGTCAGTCTGGGGTAGGTGGGGCGGGGGGTCAGTCTGGGGTAGATGGGGGCGGGGGGGTCAGTCTGGGGTAGTTGGGGGCGGGGGGGTCAGTCTGGGGTAGATGAGGGCGGGGGGTCAGTCTGGGGTAGATGGGGGCGGGGGGTCAGTCTGGGGTAGATAGGGGTGGGGGGGTCAGTCTGGGGTAGATGGGGCGGGGGGTCAGTCTGGGGTGGATGGGGCACAGTCTGGGGTAGATGGGGCAGGGGGGTCAGTCTGGGGTAGATGGGGCGGGGGGGTCAGTCTGGTGTAGATGGGGCGGGGGGTCAGTCTGGGGTAGATGGGGGCGGGGGGGTCAGTCTGGGGTAGATGGGGGCGGGGGGGTCAGTCTGGGGTAGATGGCGCGGGGGGGTCAGTCTGGGGTAGATGGGGCGGGGGGGGTCAGTCTGGGGTAGATGGGGCGGGGGGGTCAGTCTGGGGTAGATGGGGTGGGGGGGGTAGATGGGGCGAGGGGTCAGTCTGGGGGTAGATGGGGCAGGGCATCAGTCTAGGGGTAGATGGGGCAGGGGGTCAGTCTGGGGTAGATGGGGCGGGGGGTCAGTCTGGGGTAGATGGGGTGAGGGGTCAGTCTGGGGGTAGATGGGGCAGGGGGGGTCAGTCGGGGCAGGGGGGGGTCAGTCTGGGGTAGATGGGGCGGGGGGGTCAGACTCGACATGGATGCATGGCACACCTGTGTGTCCCCTGTGCAGGTAACCACAGCCCTCCATGGGCATAGACTTTAGTATGCCCCTGTGAGCAAGGCCTAAGGCTCCCGGCACACAGCTTCCTGGAAGAAAAAAGTCTGACCTGTATAGTGCATGCGTTTACTCCGATGTGTAGACATCCATGTGAGTATTAATGTGTTCAATTTCTCCACCTCCCATGTGGCTCTTTTGTATGAAAATCTTTATATTCTAATTGATAATCTTGTTGACTTTTCTTGCATTTTTATTTTCAAGGGGGTAGTGCTTTGTGTGTACATGTGTGTATGAGTAGTCAGGAGTACCCATGGAAAATACTGACCAGGAATTATTTAATGTATTTTTTTACAGATCTGAATGCAATGCTAGGAGCTGGAGATCTGCACACAGAATATTTTCATTTTAGCAAGCATGTAGTCACCCGCTTGTTAATATGATCCAGATCTGCAGCTCCTCTCGCCCGTGCCCTGCTGATACGTCGGGGGGGGGGGGGTGGGGTGGAAAAGGACACACAGGCTGACTCCTTACGATGCTCTGCAGAAGATAGGACTTTGCAGGGGAGGCAGAGAATAAAAGGGGCCACTGTGAGTAGAGAGAAAAGGGGGAGGGGGGCATGACAGCAAAGGGGCACTGTGATGGGGGGGGGGTTGTGATTGCTAGGGGCACTGTACTGTAAAGGGGCATGTAATCATTACAGTGCAGTCCCCTTTTACAATACAGTGCAGGGGACCGACTCCGCACTATCCGTCACTAGCCATCCCCAAAAACGTCCGACCAACCCCCCCTGGAAAAATTGGTTGCTCAATCTAAAATGGCGGGTCTAATTTTTGTCCCAGTCCGGGCCTGCACACAAAACACAAGCTTTGGTCTGAAATGACCGGTGGCGCTGTAACAAAGTCCCGCCTCCTAGACTGGGTCCTGTGAGATAGACAAAACACTGATCCAATGCAGTAAAATTGAATCAGTGTGATGTGTATCATAGGAGCCGCGAGATGGTCTAGGAGGCGCGACTTTGTTACAATGGTTGCCCAGGTGATTCAAATCCAAGCTCCGAGATCATCGCCGCTCTGTGTGATCCAGGGGCACTGGTAGGCTGCAATTGGTGGGCACTGGTAGGCTGCAGTTGGTGGGCACTGGTAGGCTGCAGTTGGTGGGCACTGATGAGGCTGCATTTGATGCATTGATCTCTTGTATCATTTCCGCAGTCTCTGACCATCTCCTGTATCATGTCTGCAGTCTCTGACCATTTCTTTTATCATGTCTGCAGTCTCTGACCTTCTCCTGTATCATGTCTGCAGTCTCTGACCATCTTCTGTATCATGTCTGCAGTCTCTGACCATCTTCTGTATCATGTCTGCAGTCTCTGACCATCTTCTGTATCATGTCTGCAGTCTCAGACCATCTTCTGTATCATGTCTGCAGTCTCTGACCATCTTCTGTATCATGTCTGCAGTCTCTGACCATATCCTGTAGCATGTTTGCAGTCTGACCATTTCTTTTATCATGTCTTCAGTCTCTGACCATCTCTTGTAGTAGGTCTGCAGTCTCTGACCATCTCCTGTATCATGTCTGCAGTCTCTGACCATCTCTTGTATCATGTCTGCAGTCTCTGACCATCTCTTGTAGCATGTCTGCAGTCTTTGACCCACTCCTGTATCATGTCTGCAGTCTCTGACCATTTCTTTTATCATGTGTTCAGTCTCTGACCATTTCTTTTATCATGTGTTCAGTCTCTGACCATTTCTTTTATCATGTCTTCAGTCTCTGACCATTTCTTTTATCATGTCTGCAGTCTCTGACCATTTCTTTTATCATGTCTCTGACCATCTTCTGTATCATATCTGCAGTCTCTGAAAATCTCCTGTAGTATGTCTGGGGGCTCTTTTTAACAGACTCTCTCTCTCTGTTCATTAGAGAGACTCCCCTCCAGGTCCCATTAGCGTACTCTGCTTCTCTTCCTGTATTTTGTTTATTGTTAAGAGATTGTGGGAGGATCCCAGGGTAACAAAGAATACTTAGGGGAGGATCTCTGTGTTTGAGTCGTTGCCATATAAACATTTGTAAAGGGTAGGAGTTAGTAAGTCGACCACGTCCACGTGGGGGCGCCAGAAATATTTCTGCACCCAGGCGTCTGTGACCCTAGGATAGGCCCTGGCCACACATCAGCGCTCTTCGCCCTCACAGTGCGGGCCTTTTAAATGTCGGAGGTGCGGCAGGGAGCAGAGAGATTACATCATCTCTCACTGCCTGTCCCGCATTTTCGCTCTCCTGCCCTCACTACATGCACCAGTGCTGTCAGCCTGCCACCAATGCAGCGACAATGCACATTTGGTTGCACTGGCTGGCATGGCAAGTGACAATCTGCAAATGGTGGCAATAGCAATCTGCAAATGGTGCCAAGTGACAATCCACATGTAGTGGCAGGTGGCGGTGGCAAGTGACACGCCCAAGGCTCCCACTGATTCGGCATTATGGTGAGTAGAACTACTTCATTATATATTACAATGTAATGTAATGTAGAAATAATGCGCTTCAATCATCCTGACACCATAACAACCATGGTTCCATGATGATTGAAACGCCAACACCAGCCTACCTTTGCCAGTGAAAAATTGCTTACCACCAGCGTGCCCCCCCCCCCGCCCCGGGTTGGTGACCGGTGCTATGGGCTCTAGCCCCAGATCTTTTTTAGACCTAGCAACGCCCCTGGTCTACACACGATCGGAATTTAAGCGAACGGATTTTGTTGTCGGAAAATTTTAGATCCAGCTCTCAAACTTTGTGTGTCTGAAATTCCGATGGAAAAAGTCCGATGGAGCCTACACACGGTCAGAATTTCTGACAAGAAGCTCCGATCGCACATTTTCCGTCGGAAAGTCCGACTGTGTGTACAGGGCATTAGAGTCTGCAGAAGACTTGAGACTAGGGTGGAGGTTCACCTTCCAGCAGGACAACGACCCTCAGCATACAGCCAGAGCTACAATGGAATGGTTTAGATCAAAGCATATTCAAGTGTTATAATGGCTCAGTCAATATCCAGACCTAAGTTCATATGAGAATCTGTGGCAAGACTTGAAAATTGCTGTTCACCGACGCTCTCCATCCAGCAAAGCTGGTAGAGACATACCCAAAAAGACTTGCAGCTGTAATTGCAGCGAAATGTGGTTCTACAAAGTATTGACTCAGGGGGGCTGAATACAAATGCATGCCACACTTTTCATATATTTATTTGTAAAAAAAAATTTGAAAACCATTTATCATTTTCCTTGCACTTCACAATTATGTGCACTTTGTGTTGATCTATTACATAGAATCCCAATAAAATACATTTACATTTTTGATTGTAACATGACAAAATGTGGAAAGATTCAAGGGGTATGAATACTTTTTCGAAGCACTGTATACATCAGGGATATGCAATTAGTGGACCTCCAGCTGTTGCAGAACTACAACTCCCATGAGGCATAGCAAAACTCTGACAGCCACAAGCATGACACCCAGAGGCAGAGGCATGATGGGACTTGTAGTTTTGCAACGGCTGGAGGTCCACTAATTGCATATCCCTGGTATACATCCATAAGGCAGCCCATAGATGAGTTTTTTTTTTGTTCAACCACTGGGTTGAACGGAAAAAAATTACTTGATTCCCTCATCCATGCATTTCATGTGGATGGGGGAATCCAGGCCTTTTTTAAAACAATCGACTGAACTTGCCAAAACCACCTCTGGAGGGAATCTATTCCACATTTTCACAGCTTTTACTGTGAAGAAATCTTTCCGTATTTGGAGGTTAAATCTTTTTTCCTCTGGACGTAAAGAGTGCCCCCTAGTCCTCTGTGATGACCTTGAAGTGAATAACTCAACACCAAGTTCACGATATGGACCACTCATGTATTTGTGCATGTTGATCATATCCCCCCTTAATCTCCTCTTCCCAAGAAGGAATAGATTCAGTTTCTCTAATCTTTGCTCATAGCTGAGTTCCATCATGCCTCTTATCAGTTTGGTTGCCCTTCGCTGCACTTTCTCCAGTTCCCCAATATCCTTTTTGAGAACTGGTGCTCAAAACTGCACTGCATATTCCAGATGAGGTCTTACTAATGATTTGTACAGGAAAAAAATGATATCTCTCTCTCTGGAGTCCATACCTCTGTTAATACAAGAAAGGACTTTGCTCGCTTTGGAAACCGCAGCTTGCCATTGCATGCTATTATTGAGCTTATGATCTACCAAAACCCCCAGATCCTTCTCCACCATTGTTCCCCCAGTTGTACTCCCCCTAGTAGGTATGATGCATGCATATTCTTAGCCCCCAAGTGCATAACTTTACATTTATCAACAATAAACCTCATTTGCCACTTAGTTGCCCAATTAGACAGTGCATTGAGGTCGGCTTGTAAATTGGAGACATCCTGTAAGGACGTTATTCCACTGCATAGCTTGGTGTCATCTGCAAAGACAGAAATGTTACTTTTAATCCCAGACCCAATATCATTTATAAAGGTATTAAAAAGTAAGGGTCCCAGCACTGAACCTTGGGGTACACCACTGATAACCTTAGACCATTCAGAGTAATGCCCTGTACACACGGTCAGACTTTCCGACGGAATATGTGCGATCGGAGCTTGTTGTCAGAAATTCCGACCGTGTGTGGGCTCCATCTGACTTTTTCCATCGGAATTTCCGACGCACAAAGTTTGAGAGCAGGCTATAAAATTTTGCGACAACAAAATCCGTTTGCGTCAATTCCGACCGTGTGTGGACAATTCCGACGCACAAAGTGCCATGCATGCTCAGAATAAATTAAGAGACGAAAGCTATTGGCTACTGCCCCGTTTATAGTCCCGACCTACGTGTTTTACGTCACCGTGTTCAGAACGATCAGATTTTCTGACAACTTTATGCGACCGTGTGTATGCAAGACAAGTTTGAGCCAACATCTGTCGGAAAAAATCCATGGATTTTGTTGTCGGAATGTCCGATCAATGTCCGATCGTGTGTACAGGGCATAAGAGTCATTAGCCACTACTTTCTGAATTCTGTCTTTTAGCCAGTTTTATACTTTACCTTACGTGTGTGGGGAACTGTGTCAAACGTTTTTGCAAAATCCAGGTATACCATGTCCACAACCACCCCTCTGTCCAAGGTTTTACTTACCTCCTCATAAAAAGAAATCAGGATTGTTTGACAACTTCTGTCTTTCATGAATCCATGCTGTCTGATGTTTAAAATATTTTTTTCCAACAAGAACTCTCCATTTATTAAACTTTCCAGTATCTTCCTGACTATAGAAGTTAAACTAACAGGTCTATAGTTAAAGAGTCCCTAAAAATTAGAAACAGTGGCCTTGAAATGACAGAGCTCAATTTTTTTAGGATCTGTGGGTGGATGCCATCTGGTCCAGGTGCTTTATCCACCTTTATTCTGTCTAAATATTTCCGGACCATATCCCATTGAGCCATTGTGGAACATTTGAGGCTGTGTCACCACCACCCCCATTATAGACATGAGCTCCCCAATGCTCCTTTGTATACACAGAGCTGAAGAAAATATTTAATACATTTGCCTTTTCTTTGTCCCCAGTCACCCACTCTAGATTATTTTGTAAAGGGCCTACATGCTCAGACCTGACCTTTTTACTATTAATATATTTGAAGGATTTTTAGGGTTTGTCATACTATCTTTTGCAATCTGTCGTTTGTTTTGAATTTTTGCATCCTTGATTACCTTTTTACATATTCTGTTATATTCTTTGTAACATTTAAACGATGATAGCGTTCCTTCATTTTTATTTTTTTTAAAAGCTCTTTTTTTATTATTTATAGCCATTTTAACTTTGGCCGTGAGTCACATAGGTTTTATTTTTAGCCTTTTAAACTTATTGCCCATGGGAATATATTTTACAGTGAGTTTACATACAGTCACTTTGAAGAATTCCAATTTCTGTTCTGTGTCCATTGATGCCAATATTAAAATATTATGTTATGAGTACACTAGTTTTTAATTTTTTTTTTTTTTAGTGTTTTGATCCTGCAAGTAACACACTTCCTGTCTTAGGGTGGCTTCTCACTGGAGGAGCAGCAGATGCATCCTTTGCCAGCATTTTCTGGAAAGGATAGTGTTAGATAGACTAATGGATTTAGATGGACTTTACATAGATGACTAACAAAAAAAACTCTCGCTAACACTTTTATGCTGTTACGGAAACTTTTTTTTCCCTATTGGGATAAAGGTTTTCACTGAATGAAAAAGAGCTGATCTGTGTAGGCACATCTGTCAATGGTTTGTCTCAGCTCTTTGATTACCACATTTGCTGTATAGCTTGACCCATTAAAGGAAGTTAAAAAATAACAGTGGGCCCTTGTTTGCCGGGTCTCCCGGGACAATCTTTTCATACTCTGCTCGCCATTTGTGACAGAAATTGTTTTCCAACTGTGTGACTTTATGATTCTGTGTTATCTGTTGACATGTATGTCATTTGTTTTCTGTACTTACCCTGAGTTGTCTTAACCACTTCAGCCCCGGAAGAATTTACCCCCTTCCTGACCAGAGCACTTTTTGCGATTCGGCACTGCATCGCTTTAACTGACAATTGCGCGGTCGTGCGACATGGCTCCCAAACAAAATTGGCATCCTTTTCTCCCCACAAATAGAGCTTATCTTTGGTGGTATTTGATCACCTCTGCGTTTTTTATTTTTTGTGCTATAAACAAAAAAAAGCGACAATTTTGAAAAAACGCATTATTTTTTACTTTTTAATATAATAAATAGCCCCAAAAAATATTTAAAAAAACATTTTTTCCCTCAGTTTAGGCCGATATGTATTCTTCTACATATTTTTGTTAAAAAAAATCGCAATAAGCGTTTATTGATTGGTTTGTGCAAAAGTTATAGCGTCTACAAAATAGGTGATAGTTTTAATGCATTTTTATTGATAATTTTTTTTTTACTAGTAATGGCGGTGATCAGCGATTTTTTTGTGACATTATGGCGGACACATCGGACATTTTTGACACATTTTTGGGACCATTATCATTTATACATCAATCAGTGCTGTACAAATGCACTGATTCCTGTGTAAATGGCACCGGCAGTGAAGGGGTTAACCACTAGGGGGCAGTGTAGGGGTTAAGTATGTCCTGGGGAGTGTTTCTAACCATGGGGGGCGTGGCTACATGTGACACGTCACTGATCTCTTCTTCCGATCACAGGGAGCAGAGATCAGTGACACTGTCACTAGGCAGAACGGGGAGATGCCTGTTTAGCATCTCCCCGTTCTTCCTCTCCGTGAGGCGATCGGCGCACGCGCAATGGCACGGCGGCAAATTCAAAGGGACGTACGGGTACACCCATTTGCCCAGCTGTGCCATTTTGCCGACGTACATCGGCGGGCGCTGGTCGGGAACCAGTTAAAATAAAGAATTGAAAAAAAAAATTAAAGAAAATAACAGTGGGATTAACAAGTAAAAAACGAAATGATAGGATTCCGGAAAACAAATACTGCTTTGTTAATGCTAGCGACAGACTGCATCGTATATGTCATTTTTTTATTTTGTATTTAGTGGTAAACCCTTTCATATACCCAGTCAAGTGACTAGACTCAGGTAATACACAGAGACTAAAAAAAAACCTGCCACATAAGTTGTACTTGTTTATCTGCAGTCTTCTTTGCTCTACAGCCGTTGAAAGTGCAGAACTTTTACAGCTTGTCTGAGCTTACAGAAAGTAGGGGGCAGGGAGCTGAAGTTACACTCAGTAAAGGGAGCTCTGAGAGCTGATTTGAGGGAAGGGGCACACCCACATCACAAAGCACACAGGAACAGAGCTGAGGCTGTGTGCTGGAGCTTCCTCCCCTGTCACCTTTTTATTCTTGGTATCAGGAAAACTTGTCAGAAGTGGCTCAGAGGAACGAGGCAGCAGACAGAAATGAAACTTAGTGCTCCTAGACAAGTACACACTAAAGAGGGATATGCTTTGTTCATATTTCATGTCTGCGGTTTGCAATCACTTTAAGGTTGTGCTGTATCATCATGACATGGGCACTCTTTTTTGACTTTAGTAAGGGTGCACATAAAGGGTCCATAGGACCTGTTTACCAGTTCATGAGGAGATTGAGGAGGTTCACCAAGCAGAGCTAAAAGTTTCAATTCTTTGTAAATCCAAGCATAAAAAGTGACACCAAACTATATTCTTATTCTCCGAAAATAATCCATACACATCCACTACTGTGGATGCGAGTAATAGATTACTGTGTAATCTATTTTTTATTAAATCATTTGTTGTTTACTTGTAAAATCCTCCATCAGCTCCAGAACCACTTTTTCTCCAATTTAATTCTGTTTTTCCAAAAGACAGTTTAGCTGCTCTAGGCATATTGAATGAGCAGTGCATGTTAGTTGCGGTCATGTGTACTGATATGCCACTTTGATCAACTACATCAAAAGCTGGTGATGTTTGCTAACAGAGTGCATACCCAACTACCCAGAGCCATCCTCCAAAGCCTCAAGGGATAACTAAATAGCTATGTGATCAACAGAGATCCCATGTTGACTTTGTGACTAGTGCAAGGTCCTGCTACTCATTACACAGCAAAGTAAGAAAAAATCTAGGAAGATGATAATGGGTCAACTGAAGTCTGCATATAATTGGTTAATCCTTTGAAGCCAGCAGTACACTGATATGTGGCCTCACATATCAGCATGGGGCCGCATATCTGCATGTAGCACCCTGATGTTTAGGCAGGGTTGTCTTAAATTTATTTGCCAAGTGATATATGCCTTGGCCAATTGCTAGGGGGTCAACTGACTTCGCCCTGATTCTGGAATTGCTACACTTCTCTCTTCTGTTGTTAGGTGGCCATGAACCTGACAACATTAGATAAGACAAGGGCATTGCAAGGACAGATTAGGAGTATATGGGGTATGTCAGCCAATGAGCAGGGATTTTCTAGAATCACTTGGCCTGCCGGGAGAACCTATTTATTTGGGTGAAGTCAGGTGATCGGGGTTCTGTGCCACCTGGACGGCTGTCTGGGTGGATGTGTGTTGTACTGCCCCAGGCTGCTAGGCCAGAGCCTAAGGCCTATCCCGGGGACATCTGGCTGCTAAGCTGTCTGAGGGCCTATCCAGAAGCAAGAGAGCAACGTAGGATTGGGACTGCGGCTTGCAGTCCAACCAACAGTAACGGTTCTGCCGACCGGAGAACCTGTCATGGTCAGAGGTAGAGGGGAAGCCATTGCCACTAAGAGAATATCCTAAGTACCAGAGCAGTATTCTCACCAACCAGGGACAGTGAAGAATTGGGAAACTTCAGCAGGTGTCAAGCCAGGGACCCAGCCAACGGAGGTGACACTTGCAGAGCAGTCTTGTGTGCCAAGCCAGGGACTGAGCAGGCCAGTGGGGTAACGCTTGCGGAATATCTGTGAATGCCAAGCTAGGGACCCAGCAGGAACACAGAGGTGACGCTTGAGGAAGATACTGTGTGCAAAAGATTGGAAGAGCTCAGGGGATCCAGTGGCAGTGGATCAGCAAGTCGAGTGAGAGAGACTGGGAGCTCAGTTGAGTGAAGATCTACAAGAAGAGATTGTAGAAGAAGTAAAGGAGTTCATTAAAACTTGTGTTAGAAATGGTTATAAGACTGTATCCATAGGAGACAGTGATCCTACTCGTGCAGATGTGGTGTCTTGCTGTCTGCCTTTAGAAGTTTTGGAGTCTGCTAAATTAACATTGCAACTACTAAAGGGTGTCCTGGCCCTAACCCTCTCCCCCCAGTTCTGTTTAAGAGACAATAAATCTCAAGAAGTGTATGAATTTACCTTGCATTACACCCACCATGCCTCAAATCCCACTCTACATAGAAGGATGTCAGCTGTCCCTAACTCTGGAAGTCACTGTTAGGCCTAGACAGGTCCGGGACTTGGCTACATTTGGGGCCCAACGTGGGGCAAAGGTATACAACGAAGGGTAGTCTTACCCTATACACAGCTGGAGGCTATGAGGTCTTGGGACTGATCTGCGGGAAGTGTTACAGCTTGGTCACGCATTTGAGGCCTTGGATCATCTGTGGACATTGCAGGGAACCCCTGCTCTAGGTAGTCTCACCAACTCATTCCCCGCGAATACTGCAAGCAGATTGGGACATGTTGCAATCCCGGCTGGGAGTGATATCAAGAGTCCACCTGCCATCACCCGAGTCGTGCGGGATGCTGCTCCTCCTGTTTCGGCAGCTGCCCCAGGATTCAGCGCTCTGGTTGCCCCGTGAAGCCGTGGATGGGCCCACCTGCTCTCCTTGATGTCGGAGCCAGGGGAAAAGGTGCTGGAGTCGGGTAAGCCTAGAAAGGGGGAAAGTGGTATGACAGTGGGGGAGGTGATACCGGTGGCCGTTAAGAGAGACCATGCAGTTGTGCCAAATAAATCCAGTCCCAAGCGCAACTATCTTCCAGCCAAAGAGTGTTCCACCATATCTAATTTTGACATCCCCTCTGACGGGATCTCGGAACTATTCTCGGACACTTTGTCTTGGACTGGGGGGTGGAGTGACAGTGATGAGGAGCAAATGTGTGACATAGAGGAGGATGAAGTTCCCCCTGCTACTACCGCTAGTGTTAAAATTGAGTTGCCTACCAATGCGGCTCCATCGGTATGCATTACTAGATCCTTTGAGGTGGATCGTTGGGCCCGGTGGGTCCCCAAAGTTTTCCTTGCCAAGCCTAAACCTGTGACTAAGTCTGATTGCAAGCCAGATGTTGCTGAGTACCTGGTTCAGCGTGCTCCAGACGCACGGGTCCTACCCGGGTATGGAGACCCTAAGACCTTGCCCAGGCTGTCCAAGGTACAGCGAATTGTTATTAAAAAAGTAGCTGAGAGATACGTCTCAGTGCTGCACACCTGGGGCTATGACCGTAAAATTAACCTGGACAGTGTAATCATCCCCAGGCCAGACACGAAGGACATTAAACACTTCATTACCATCGTAAATACAAAAGGAGAATATTTGAAGTTGCCAGATCCCAGGTATTACTGGTAAATGCTATGGAACTATATCTGTTCACCAAATCTTGGGGATTACAAATGTGTGCTTTGTGGAGTTAAGGACGCTATGCCGGAAGCCATTTCACTCTTGCACAAAAGTTATTGCTAGTGGAGAACATTCCTGTTGGCTGTACTGCTGAGATTTTGCCGGACTGAATGCTGCCGGCAGATACAGGGAGTTCCAACTCGAGTCGTGCTCGCCAGTACTGTGAAATTGGCAGTGTGGTTCCCTCTGAAAAGTGACCTGTGATGTTCAGCAGGTTGTTTCTTTAGTTGATCAGGAGATCTTTCTCAGTCCCCGGTTTTCATGTGGGCAGATTGCAATTACTATTGCAAGGGGACCTGTGTTCGGAAGTGCGGTCCCTTGCACCATGGCCTGTCTGCTTGTTGCCTGATTGCAGCTGTGCCACCTGTCCCCGAAGTTATCCCTAAGAAGAAGGGAAACTGCTGGGAAATGAGTTTCACACACGTGATAATATTGATGGACTCTGGGGTGTTAGCCAGATAGAATAGGCTATGGTAAGAAAGGGGATAACAGTTCTTACTGTGTACACTGAATAATGGACTGTCCACTGTCGTATATTGGCCACCAGGTGGTGTGAGAAGTGCCAGCCTGAGTGAGCTTAGGCTTTTTTTAGGATAGGATAGTTATGGAAGGGGGTAGCATTCTCGGATGAGAATGGGGTCCACTCCATTCATATGTGTATGCCTTAGACATATTATAGGGTGTACTTAGGATGCACTGCCGTCGGCAGCGGCGGAGGCGATCGGGACCTGTCTGTGGCTGGGTATAGAGACGAGTGAGGGGAAGATCTGAGGACTTTTTGACCCCAGATGTCATATTTAAGGAGACCTGTCATGCTTTTTTCTATTACAAGGGATGTTTACATTCCTTGTAATAGGAATAAAAGCGACCCAAATTTAAAAAAAAAAAAAACTGTGTAAAAATAAATAAAATCAAGTAAAATAAATAAGAAAAAAAAATTTGTAAAGCATCCCGTCCCGACGAGCTCGCGCGCAGAAGCGAACGCATACGTGAGTAGCGCCCGCATATGAAAACGGTGGTCAAACCACACATGTGAGGTATCACTGCTATCGTTAGAGCGAGAGCAATAATTCTAGCTCTAGACCTCCTCTGTAACTCAAAACATGCAACCTGTAGAATTTTTTAAACGTCGCCTATGGAGATTTTTAACGGTAAAAGTTTGATGGTGTGACAAAAAGTTACATAGTTACATAGTAGGTGAGGTTGAAAAAAGACACACGTCCATCAAGTCCAACCCATGTGTGTGATTATATGTCAGTATTACATTGTATATCCCCGTATGTTGCGGTCGTAGAACTGGAGAGGATCTGCAAGGAGGAATGGCAGAGGATCCCCAAATCCAGGTGTGAAAAACTTGTTGCATCTTTCCCAAAAAGACTCATGGCTGTATTAGATCAAAAGGGTGCTTCTACTAAATACTGAGCAAAGGGTCTGAATACTTAAGACCATGTGATATTTCAGTTTTTCTTTTTTAATAAATCTGCAAAAATGTCAACAATTCTGTGTTTTTCTGTCAATATGGGGTGCTGTGTGTACATTAATGATGAAAAAAAATGAAATGATTTTAGCAAATGGCTGCAATATAACAAAGAGTGAAAAATTTAAGAGGGTCTGAATACTTTCCGTCCCCACTGCATATCACACTGTATTATCATAGGGATAGGATGCATTTGCATTGCTGTTTATTTTCTCTTTCAGGTGTTCCTGCACCATCGTATCTTCCTTGGACAAGGAGAGACAGTGACCGACAATGGATAATAATAATAACTGTTCATGCCCTTTATTACTGTATATATTAGATAGATAGTTAAGATATAAGGCTATTATTTATATTTTTCTTCTCTTAACTGTTTGGGTGGTACACCACGTGTAAGTTTTATATAATGTTTAATATTTATCTGCCCATGTGAACTGCCATTTGCTCATTTATATGTTATACATGTTTACTCCATGTGGTATGCCACGTGTATTGTTTGTTATTATTATTCCTTTCCTGTTCCCCACCCATCCCAGTTTTTGCCAGGACATTCGCTCTCAGGCTTGAGAGCTCAAATTATTTTCTGCAAACTCTGAGACATAGTTTTGTAGGCAGGGGGAGGATGTAGCACCCTGATGTTTAAACAGGGTTCTTCTTAAATTTATTTGCCAGGTGATAGTTGCCTTGGCCAATTGCTAGGGGTTCAACAGACTTTGCGCTAATTCTGGTATTTGCTACACTTCTCTCTTCTGTCGCTAGGTGGCCGGGTAACTGACGACATTAGATAAGACAAGGGCATTGCAAGGACAGATTAGAAGTATATGGGGTATCTCAGCCAATGGGCAGGGATTTTCTAGAATCCGTTGGCCTGCCGGGAGAACCTATTGATTTGGGTGGAGTCAGGTGATCTGGGTTCTGTGCCACCTGGACGGCTGTCTGGATGGACGTGTGTTGTATTGCCCTGGGCTGCTAGGCCAGAGCCTGAGGCCTATCCCAGGGACATCTGGCTGCTAGGCTATCTGAGGGCCTATCCAGAAGCAAGAGAGCAGCGTAGGGTTGGGACTGCGGCTTGCAGTCCAACCAACAGTGACGGTTCTGCCGAACGGAGAACCTGTCGTGGTCAGAGGTAGAGGGGAAGCTATTGCCACTAAGGGCCCATCCACCCTGTTACCAGGGACCACCGTGAGTAGCTGAAGCAAGTACCAGAGCAGTATTCTCACCAACCGGGGATGGTGAAGAATTGGGAAACTTCAGCAGGTGTCAGGCCAGGGACCCAGCCAGCGGAGGTGACGTTTGCAGAGCAGTCTTGTGTGTCAAGCCAGGGACCGAGCAGGCCAGTGGGATGAAGCTTGAGGAGCATCTGTGAGTGCCAAGCTAGGGACCCAGCAGGGACTCAGGGGGGTGACACTTGAGGAGGATACTGTGTGCAAAGATTGGAAGAGCTCAGGGGATCCAGTAGCAGTGGATCAGCAAGACCAGTGAGAGAGACTGGGAGCTCAGTTGAGTGAAGATGAGACTGTAGAAGAAGTAAAAGAGTTTGTTAAAATTTGTGTTAGAAACTGTTATAAGACTGTTGCCATAGGAGACAGCAATCATACTCGTGCAGATGTGGTGTCTTGCTTGATGCCTTTTTCCTGCATGGCTGTCTGCCTATAGCAGTTTCGGAGTCTGCTAAATTAACATTGCAAATACTAAAGGGTGTCCTGGCCCTAACCCTCTCTCCCCCAGTTCTGTTTAAGAGACAATAAATCTCTTTGCATTTAAGAAGTGTCTGGCGCCCCATGAATCTACCTTGCATTACACCCACCATACCTCGTAACCCACTCTACTTAAACGGATGTCAGCTGTCCCTAACTCTGGAGGTCATTGTTAGGCCTAGAAAGGTCCGGAACGTGGCTACATGCGCATCTGTCTTTGCTGGGAGAGAGCCACACAGTGCACTCCCAGCACAGAGACTGGGGTGTCACCGAGAGCCCCGGGTCCTGTACTAACGATCAGGACCCGGAAATCCCGGATCCACTTGATCGCTGTGATAGCCTCTAAATGGCTATCGCAGTGATTAGTCACATTGTATCTTTCTCTCTCCGTGCAGAGAGAAAAAAAAGTGTGTAAAAATTTTTAAAAAAAATAAATAAAATAATAATAATAAAAAATAAATACAACTTCTCTCTCTTTCCAGGCCCTTAGCCCTCCTTAGTTATCTATCGATGGATGCCCAGGACTATTTCAATGCTAAGCTATTACATATTTGTCCTGGTTACTCTTGCACTTTAAGGGGTTAACCCCAAATATACGAATGTTACACTCAGGCTTTCTGTGATCGTTCAGTTAGGATGCTTCTCTCCTCTGTTAATGTTGTATGTTCCATGTTTTCCATGTGCCAGTCGTAGCCCCTGCATGGGCAGCCTAAGTGCCTATGACATTATTGTATGTTTAAATGCTATATATGCAATAAAAATTATTGAACCAGAAAAAATAAAGACAAGATAACTAGATCAATGTTTGATTTAGGTCAGTGCCAGGGTTAGTGTTTGGGTCAAGGTCAGGGTCAAAGGTCATGATCAGTATATTTTGGATAAGATTGTTTTAAAAAGTCATTTTTAAAATTAGTATCAGTGTCAATTAGTGTCAGTGTGATTTAGGTAGCATAAAAAATACACAATATTGTTTCACACTGTACAGTATATGTGACATATTGTTTGTCAGTCACATATGTGGTATCACTGCAACCATTGGGAGCAGGAGAATTTATTTTGGGTTGTTCTTTGGTGGTATGGTAGTAACAAGAATTTTACAGCTAAATTAAAAAAAAATGTTTTTTTTTTACTATTTTGGGCCAGTTTTCATTTGATAACGAAAGAATCAGGAGATATCCATTACCATTTACCATTAAATGAAACCACCACAGTTAAAAAAAATGGTGCATGTATGCCCATCATTAGAAGTGGGTGGATGAAGGGCGGTATTCTAATGGTGGGCATACCCACCGATCAAAGTCTTTTTTTCGTTCAGCCCATTACAATGTATGCCCAACAAGGACCAGCAACGTACTGGTATGATGCTGGACTTTGAGTGGTAATACCAGAATGATAACTGCAGGTTTAGGTATCATCTTGGTATCATTCTTTTCATCCAGCGGTCGGCTTTCATATAAAAGCAATCCTAGTGGCTAATTAGCCTTTAGACTGCTTTTATAAGCAGTCGGAGGGAAGTTCCCCCCCCCACCATCTTCCATCTTCCATGGTTTTCGTGGGCTCTCCTGTCCCAACAGGGAACCCGAGAATGCAGCCGATGGTTCAGCCAGCTGACCATAGAGCTGATCAGAGACCAGAATGGCTCCAATCATCTCTATGGCCTAAGATACCGGAAGCTACGAGTATTTCATGGCCATTCATGACTTGGTGTGGTCAGATGCTTTGAGGCCAGAGGAGAGATCTAGGGTCTAATAGACCCCAATTTTTTCAAAAAAGAGTACCTGTCACTACCTATTGCTATCATAGGGGATATTTACATAACCTGAGATAACAATAAAAATGATAAAAAAAAATGAAAGGAACAGTTTAAAAATATAATAAAAAAGCAAAATAAATAATTAAAAAAAAAAGCACCCCTGTTCCCCTGTGCTCACGTGCAAAGGCGAACGCAAGCATCAGTCTGGTGTCATATATAAACAGCAATTGCACCATGCATGTGAGGTATCACCGCAAAGGTCAGTAATTTTATCAGTAGACCTCCTCTGTAGATCTAAAATGGTAACCTGTAAAGGCTTTTAAAAATTTATGTAGTTTGTCGCCGCTGCACGTTTGTGCGCAATTTTAAAGCATGTCGTGTTTGGTATCCATGTACTCGGCATAAGATCATATTTTTTATTTCAGCAAACATTTGGGCAATATAGTATGTTTTAGTGGATTCAAATTTAAAAAAGTGTGTTTTTTCCCAAAAAATTGCATTTGAAAAATTGCTGTGCAAATACTGTGTGAAAAAAAAAAAATTGCAACACCCGCCATTTTAATCTGTAGGGCCTTTGCTTTAAAAAAATATATAATGTTTGGGCGTTCAAAGTAATTTTCTTGCAAAAAAAAAAAAATATTTTTTCATGTAAACAAAAAGTTTCAGAAAGGGCTTTGTCTGCAAGTGGTTAGAAGAGTGGGTGATGTGTGACATAAGCTTCTAAATGTTGTGCATAAAATGCCAGGACAGTTCAACCCCCCCCCCCCAAATGAGCCATTTTTGGAAAGTAGACACCCCAAGCTATTTGCTGATAAGCATGTTGAGTCCATGAAATATTTTATATTTTGTCAAGTTTCAATAAAATTACACATTTTTTTTGCACAAAGTTGTCACAAAATTATATATTGTTCAAACATGGCATGTTTATATGTGGAATTACACCCCAAAATGCATTCTGCTGCTTCTCCTGAGTAAGGGGATACCTCATGTGTGAGACTTTTTGGGAGCCTAGCCGCGTACAGGACCCGAAAACCAATCACTGCCTTCAGGATTTCGAAGGGTGTAAATTTTTGATTTTACTCCTCACTGCCTATCACAGTTTTGAAGGCCATAAAATACCAAGATAGCACAACCCCCCCAAATGACCCCATTTTGGAAAGTAGACACCCTAAGCTATTTGATGAGAGTCATGTTGAATCCATGGAATATTTTATATTTTGTCACAAGTTGTGGGAAATTTTTTTTTTTTTTTGCACAAAGTTGTCACTAAATGATCTATTGCTCAAACATGCCATGGGCATATGTGAAATTACACCCTAAAATACATTCTCCTGCTTCTCCTGTATACAGGGATACCTCATGTGTGAGACTTTTTGGGAGCCTAGCCATGTACAGGACCCCGAAAACCAATCACCGCCTTCAGGCCTTCTAAAGGCATAAAATTGTGATTTTACTCCTCACTACCTATCACAGTTACGGAGGCCCTGAAATGTTCAGATAGCGCAAAACCCCCAAAATGACCCCATTTTGGAAAGTAGACACCCCAAGGTATTTGCTAAGAGGCATGGTGAGTATTTTGCAGATCTCATTTATTTTTGAAAATGAAGAAAGAAAAGAAAAAAATTTTTTTTTCTTTTTTCAATTTTCAAAACTTTGTGACAAAAAGTGAGATCTGCAAAATACTCAACATGCCTCTCAGCAGATAGCTTGGGGTGTCTACTTTCCAAAATGGGGAAATTTGGGAGGGTTTTGTGATAACTGGGCATTTCATGGCCTCCGAAATTGTGATAGGCAGTGAGGAGTGAAATAAAAAATGTACGCCCTTAGAAATCCTGAAGGCGGTGATTGGTTTTCAGGGTCCTGTACACGGCTAGGCTCCCAAAAAGTCTTACACATGAGGTATCCCCATACTCAGGAGAAGCAGCAAAATGTATTTTGGGGTGTAATTCCACATATAACCATGCCATGTGTGAACTTTGTGTAATTTCTCAACATGCCTCTCAGCAATTTCCTTGGGTAGTCTACTTTCCAAAATGGGGTCATTTGGGGGGGTTGTACTGCCCTGCCATTTTAGCACCTCAAGAAATGAGATAGGCAGTCATAAACTAAAAGCTGCGTAAATTCCAGAAAATGTACCCTAGTTTGTAGACGCTATAACTTTTGCACAAACCAATAAATATACGCTTATTGACATTTTTTTACCAAAAACATGTGACTGAATACATTTTGGCCTAAATGTATGACTAAAATTGAGTTTATTATTTTTTTTTATAACAAAAAGTAGGAAATATCATTTTTTTTCAGAATTTTCGGTCTTTTTCCGTTTTTATCGCAAAAAATAAAAATCGCAGAGGCAATCAAATACCATCAAAAGAAAGCTCTATTTGTGGGGAAAAAAAGGACACAAATTTCGTTTGAGTACAACATTGCATGACCGCGCAATTACCAGTTAAAACAGCGCAGTGCCAAATTGTAAAAAGTCCTCCGGTCATTGAGCTGCCAAATCCTCCGGGGATGAAGTGGTTAAGACCAGGCCTTCTTCTGACACTATTTGTTTACAGCAAAGTAAAAATCAGTATTTCTGCTAGAAAATTACATAGAACCCCCAAACATTATATATATATTTGTAGTAGAGGCCCTAGAGCAGTGATGGCGGACCTTGGCACCCCAGATGTTTTGGAACTACATTTCCCATGATGCTCATGCACTCTGCAGTGTAGTTGAGCATCATAGGAAATGTAGTTCCAAAACATCTGGGATGCCAAGGTTAGCCATCACTGCCCTAGAGCATAAAATGGGGGGTTTTGCAAATTTTTATGTCACACGGTATTTGCGCAGCCGTTTTCGAATGCAATTTGACACATTCATGCATAAATACATTTTAATGAATTTCAATGCACACAAAGACAAAATAATACCCAAATTTTTGGTAAAATATAAAATATGGTGTTGCGCCGGGTAAATAGATAACACACATGTCACGCTTTAAAATTGTGCACGCTTCATAATGTAAAAATCTCCATAGGTGACACTTTATAAGCCTTTATTCGTTACCAGTTTAGAGTTACACAGGAGGTTTAGTGCTAGAATTATTGTTCTCACTCTGGCGTTCGTGGTGATACCCCACATGGGGGTACATGGGGTTTACGTATGCGTATGGGACCAATGTGTGAGTTTACCTTTGAAAGTGAGAAGGGACGAAAGGAGAAGACTCTCCGATTGGCTGAAGAGGAGGAGGGAGGAAGCGTAAGCCACCGCCGCCGTGATGACCCGTGGAGAGCAGGAGAACAGGAGGCCACCGCAATGACCCATGGAGAGCCCGGGGGGGGCATATACTGTTTGCCGCCCCCCCCCAAAAGAAAATTACCACCGGCCGCCACTGTTAGGTAGCAAGTAAACATGTCCCTGAACTTGATGTATTGAAAGCAGAAAAAATGGGCATCACAGTTTGTTGTGTATGGGGCTGTGGAGCAGCAGACCGATCAGTGTGCCTATGCTGACCCGTGTCCACAGCCAAAAGCACTTACAGTGGGCATGTAAGCATCAGAATTAGACAACAAAGCAATGGAAGAAGGTGATCTGGTCTGATGAATCATGTTTTCTTTTAAATCATGAGGATGGCCGGGTGCGTGTGCATCCCTAATCTGGGGAAGAGATGGCACCAGGATTCAAAATGGGAAGAAGGCAAGCTGACGGAGGCAGTGTGATGCTTTGGGAAATGTTCTGCTGGGAAACCTTGGGTCCTGCCATTTATTTGGATGCTACTTGATATGTACCACCTACCTAAACATTGTTGCTTACCAATACACCCCTTTATGGAAATTGTGTTCCCTGATGGCAGTGGCCACTTTCAGAAGGATAATACGCTGTGCTACACTGCCATTTGGCTCAAGAATGGTTTGAGGAATAAAAACACCCAGTTTAAAGTGTTGACTTGTCTCTAAAATCCCCAGATCTCAATCGATTTGGGATGTGCTGGAAAAACAAGTCTGATCCATGGAGACCCCACCTTGCAATAGGATTTCATATTCCTGATATGTACCTGCTGTACCATGTACTTGTATGAGAAAATATTCTGTTCTTTTTGTATTGCTTTCTTTATGTGAAATCCCTGATAATCCTGTCAGTCCCTCCACTTTGCTACTAAAAACTGACCACACTAAGCAGGAGAGCACATCGTGGTCAGTTGTCTAGCTATGCTGGGAACTCAGTGTGCTCTCCTCCAATGATCAGACTTGTCCTGACACGCCCACGCTGCATAGCCATTCACTGGGAATCTCAGCTGGAATGTGATCACTTATAAAAAAGGGAAAAAAGAATATTTACAGTATAATGCACTTTTATATAAAAAATTCTATACAAAATGTTTTGCCTTTCATTTCTATTTGAACTGAATGGGTTGTTTTACAAGGTGATCGTTTACAATAACTTTTTTTTTTTTAACTGACAATTTTTATTAATTTTTCAAAAATATAAAGAAATTTTCAGCATAGGGTACAGGAAATACATTTTGTAGTATCACAGGTACAATAGTACATTTCAATGCGAACAAGCATAATTTACAACCAATGGAAGTATGCAGAAGCATCATTTAACTCAGAGAGTACATCCATTTCTACCCTATATTAAGGCGTACAAACATATGAAAGAGGAGACAGATATAGTAAAGGGGTTGAGAAAGTAAGAAAGCCCGGAACCACCCCGGGGAGAGCCAACCAAAGGTAATCAAGAAATTCAGAGCATTAGGTCACAGGAGTCTCCAACAGGACCCAGGGTTCCCATACTCGATTATGTTTATCAAGAGTATAATTTAAAGAGGCCGTCAGGTACTCCATTCTCTTAACATCTCTGATCCTGAAGTGTAGCTCGGATAGTGAGGGGGGTTCCCTTTTTTTCCACTTTAGGGCCACCAAACACCGTGCTGCAGTTAGCACGTGTGCTGAAAGTTTTTTTGACATTTTAGAGAAGAAGGTAGGTGGAAGGCCCAGAAGAAAGATCTTCGGGTCAAGGAGCACTCCAGTACCAAAGATAGATTGAAGTAGGGTTTGCACCATATGCCAATAGGGGATGATTAAAGGGCAGGTCCAATAGACATTAAAAAGAGCGTCCCCCTATCTTTACAACAACGCCAACACCAGGAATCTACTGAGGGGTATATGGAGTGGAGCAGGTCAGGGGTCTGATACCAATGGAATAGAATCTTATATTGATTCTCTTTATAGAGCGTACAGATGGAGCTCTTAGAGGCCTGCGACCATATGAACTGCCATGTCGTCATGGGTATATCTGTACCCAGGGCCTGCTCCCACTTACCCATATAGGTATGCCGCGGTCCAGCTGGCGATAAGTCCATGATTAGTAGCTGATAGGTGCGCAAGATCATACCCTTAGGGGACGAGGCCCTCTAAGCATAGTTTTGCCGTAATGCCGTATTTGCAAATAACTAAAAAAAGCCTGTTTGGGAATATCAAAGGTGTCTTGCAGATCTTGGAAAGATCTTAGTGATCTGGTTTTAGGGTCTATCAACTGACCATAGCGAAATAAGGCCTTATCCATCCAGAAGTGAGACATCTGTAAGGTCAAGCTATCGGGAATATTGTGTGTAAATAAGAATGAGGTGACTGGGGAAGAGGTAGTGGTAAGCGGATATGTTGATTTGGCTCGTCGCCACAGCGTACGCAGAAGGGCCATTGGTCCTAGCAGCTGTATGCCGCCAGATGTTATATCAGAGCTCCATAGCATGGAATTCGGATGAACAGGGGCTAACCATAATTTTTCAATTTGTGTCCATCGATTATAAGCATGGAGAGTGCACCAAGAGGCTACAGGGCGTAACTGGGCTGCTAGATAATACTTGGCTATGTTAGGGAATGCTAGGCCGCCTTGGTTACGAGGAGCGATCCCCTGTCTCTTATAGTTCCAGAAAAAATTTATTAAGTCGCCCTGGAGCCTCTTAAGGTGCGAGGATGGGATGGGGATGGGCAGCGTCTCAAAAAGGTATAAGAGTTTAGGTAGGACTGTCATCTTTAAGGTCGCAAGGCGGCCAAAAAGGGACAGTTTTAGAGACTTCCATTTGGTCAGGGAAGCTCTAATGGAGGTAAATAGTTGATGTCAGGTCACCTGTATCCAGGTGACAGATGCACCCATTTGGGGTCAGGAGTGCACCGCTATGATAGTGGACCCTAAGGCTGACTGCCGCAGATGGAACTCGGGGTGGTTCAGGAAGGCAGGTCCCCTGGAGCACCAACACGGATCCCACAGTGAGTTAGAGCATAGATTCCCCAGGGCGCGGAGTCTAAGAGCCAGTTGGTGTTCACCAGAGCCTCTAGTGGTGAGGATGGACTGGGCTGCAACTGGCTCCAGGTTGCGGCCCCCAGGGTCACCCAGCTCACGCTCACGGTAGGCTACAGGAGGATGGAGAGGAAACAGCATCCCAGGACAACAAGGAATAGTAAGGAGGTAGCCAAATGTCGGGGCGACTAGCAGACAAGGATAACAGAAAACACGCCAAAAGTCAGGGTCACAGGCACACAGGGATAGTCGAGAACACGCCAAAGGTCAGGGTCACAAGCAGACAGGAATAGTCGGGAACACGCCAAGATCGGTAACAGAGACAAAGACAAACTTAGAGCACATGGCATACAGGAAGCCAAACACACAATGTTGCACGGCAAGGCAGGCTTGGAGAATACGGTGTTAAATAGTGGTTCCTGTTGAGGCTAGGGTGGAGCCACACAGAGGGAAGATTACTTAAGCATGCAGGTGTGAGAGTACAAGCCTCAAGGCTGATACACAGACCAGGTAAGAGACAGACATGTCATGAATGTATTACTGCAAGGTCATGACAGTACCCCCCCCTCTTACGAGGCCCCCCCTCCCCCGCTTTGGACCAGGCTTGGAGGGGAACTTCAAATGGAACTTCCTCAGAAGACGAGGTGCGAAGACTTCAGATGCAGAAATCCAAGATCTCTCCTCAGGACCGAAACCTTTCCAATCCACGAGATATTGATGGACACCTTTATAGAAGAGACAATCCAATTTGACTAACCTCGTACTCCTGATCATCTTCAGAGACTGGAGCCAAGGTAGGGAGAGGTCGAGAGAACCTATTGAAAACTAAAGGTTTCAGAAGGGATACATGAAAGGAGTTTGAGATCCTGAGGCTTTTAGGGATCTGGAGTTTAAAACAAACAGGATTCAGCTTAGAAATTATATTGTAAGGACTAATGAATCTCGGGGCAAACTTGAGAGAAGGAACCCGGAGTCTGATGTTCCTGGTAGAAAGCCAGACTTTGTCTCCTGGCTGTAGAGAAGGCGGCTTACGCCTGCGACGGTCAGCATAACTTTTGAACTTGTTGGCAGCTTTCTGGAGGGAATCATGAACATCAGCCCACAAGGAAATTAATGATTCCTGAACAGTAGCCAAAGCTGGGATGTCAGAAGAACAGGTCATAGGAAGAGGGAGCTGAGGATGTCTTCCATAAACAGTGACAAAGGGTGTCTTCTGAGAACTGACATTGACATGATTGTTGTGGGAGAACTCTGCCCACGGGAGTAATGAGACCCAATCATCGTGATGAGCCGAGACCAACGTACGTAGAAAGACCTCCAACTCCTGATCAACCCTTTTAGTCTGGCCATTGGATTGGGGATGGTAAGAAGAGGTAAAATCCAAGGTAATGTTGAGGGATTTGCAAAAGGCTCTCCAAAAGCGAGAAGTAAATTGAACAACCCTGTCTGAAATTACATGGGAAGGGACACCATGAAGACGGAAAATCTCTCGTACGAAAATGGGAACCAAGGCAGGAGCAGAAGGAAGACCAGGAAGAGGAACAAAATGGGCCATCTTGGAGAATCAATCAATTACCACCCAAATGACCGTATTCTTCTCAGAAGGTGGAAGATTGGTGATGAAGTCCATGGCTATGTGAGACCAGGGCTCCTTGGGAATGGGCAAGGGCATGAGAAGACCAGCAGGAGCCTGCGTGGAGGACTTAGACTGGGCACAGACATGACAAGCCTTAACATAGTCTTTGACATCCGAACGGAGAGTAGGCCACCAGTAGTGGCGACTGATGAGGAGGAAGGGTCGAAGAAACCCAGCATGACCTGCCACCTTGGAGTCATGTCCCCAACGAATGATCTTAGCTCTTAGGTCAGTGGGGACGAAGGTCCTGCCAGGAGGAATTTTTTACTTCAGGGTGGTTGAATGGGCAAGGATGCATGAAGTAGGGATAATCGGCTCAGGTTCAATGGTAGGCTCCTCATCCTGAATGTCAAAAGATCTAGAGAGTGCATCAGCCCGACTGTTGCAGGAACCAGGTTTGAATGTAATGGTGAAGTTAAAACGGGAAAAGAAGAGACTCCACCTGGCTTGTCTGGGATTCAATCGTTTGGCATTCTGTAAGTACTGCAGATTTTTATGGTCAGTGAAAATTGTTATGAAATGTGGGGAACCCTCCAAGACGCCACTCCTCCAACGCCAATTTAATCGCAAGAAGTTCCCGATCACCAATAGCGTAATTCTTTTCCGCCTGAGAAAATTTTCTGGAGAAAAACGCACATGGTAGAAGTTTTTTCCCAAAGGATTGAAGAAGCACAGCTCCCACCCCAGTTGAGGAAGCGTCCACTTCAATAAAAAATGGATCCCCTGGATCAGGTCGCCTCAACAAAGGTCCAGAAATGAAGGCCTGTTTCAAATCATGAAAGGCAGAGACAGCTTCGGGGGACCACTCCTTGGCATTAGCACCCTTCTTGGTCAAGGCGATAATTGGCGCAGCAATAGAGGAGTAATTCCTAATGAACTGCCTGTAATAATTAGTGAACCCAAGAAAGCTCTGCATGGCCTTGAGGCCGGCAGGAAGAGGCCAGTTGGTAATGGCCGAGACCTTCCCAGGATCCATACGAAGACCGAAGTTAGAGACGAAGCATCCCAGAAACAGGACTTCGGAACATTCAAAAGAACATTTCTCCAGCTTGGCGTACAGATTATTTTCTCGAGGGCGCTGAAGTACAATCCGGACATTGTCTCTGTGAACCGACAGACTATCCAAAAAGATGAGAATGTCATCCAGGTAGATGACAACAAATTGGTAAAGCAGATCCCTGAAGATTTCGTTAATAAAGTTTTGGAACACAAACCAAAGGGCATGACCAAGTACTCGTAATGCCCATCTCTAGTGTTAAACGTAGTTTTCCATTCATCCCCTTCCCGTATTCGGATCAAATTGTATGCACCCCTGAGATCCAACTTGGTAAAAATGGAGGCGCCTTTCAACCTGTCAAATAGTTCCGACATTAGGGGTAGAGGGTATCGATTTTTGATCGTTACTGCGTTTAGGCCTCGGTAGTCAATGCAGGGTCTTAGGGTACCATCCTTTTTGGCAACAAAAAAGAACCCTGCTCCTGCAGGCGATGAGGATTTCTGGATGAATCCTTTTTCTAGATTTTCTGCAACATACTCAGACATGGCCTGGGTCTCTGGGATGGACAGAGGGTAGGTACGACCCCTGGGTAGAGCTGCTCCGGGAACAAGGTCAATGGCACAGTCAAAGGACCTGTGAGGAGGAAGCACCTCAGCTGACTTTTTACAGAACACATCCTGGAAATCGCTATATGCAGCGGGAAGGGCAGAGGATACTGAGGTGGTAGCCACGGGAATTCTCCCCTTAGGGGCAACCTTGAGTAGGCAGGAAGAGAAACAGGAGGGACCCCAAGCCAGGATCTGCCCAGAAGTCCAGTCAATGTGTGGAGAGTGGAGCTGCAACCAAGGAAGCCCCAATACGATAGGGGTTGAGACCTTAGGAAGGATAAGAAAGGATATCCACTCCTGGTGGAGTATCCCTACCGACATCTTAACAGGAGGGGTCTGGAAGCGGATAGGCCCCCCCTGTTCCCTGGAAGAACAGTGCCATCAATCGCCGAGACCACCAATGGAGTGGTGAGGGGTAAAAGGGTAAGGTTCATGGAAGATGCAGTTCTCCAGTCCATAAAGTTGCCAGCGGCTCCCGAATCCAGATAAGCAAGGCCGAGTGGGAGGAAACGCCAACATGAAGAAACACCAAAAGAAGCAGACGAGAAGATGACTTTTCTGGGTCCAATACTCCACCTTCCAGATGTATTACCCGAGCTTTTCCTGGACGAAATGAGCATGTGTCACGAAAATGACCTTTGCCCCCACAGCAGAGACACAGGCCCAGAGTTCTGCGCCTAGCACGTTCCTCGGGGGATGGCCTGGTCTGGCCCAGCTGCATGGGTTCCTTAGTTGGCAGGAGATGCTCCACAGGACGAAAAGAGGGGAGCTCGGGCTGACTAAGGACTGAGGAGTGCTGGCGTTGCTTTTCTAAGGTCCTTTCCTGAAAACAAATATCTATCTGGTTACACAGGGAGATAACTTCGTCCAGATCAGTGGGGATGGTTCTTCCTGCTAATTCGTTCTTCACTCTATCAGAAAGGCCATGCAGAAAGGTTGCGACTAAGGCCTCATTGTTCCAGCTCAGCTCAGCCATCAGTATGCGGAAACGAAGAGCATACTGTCCCATAGAAGCAGACTCTTGGCGGAGACGTAAGAGATCGCTGGCCGCTGAAGAGACACGACCTGGTTCCTCAAAGATATTCCGGAAGAGTTTCAGAAAATTAGAGAGGCTGGAAACCACTGGGTTTTTCCTCTCCCACATAGGGGCAGCCCAAGCTAAAGTCTCGCCGGACAGGAGAGAAATAATATAGGCTACCTTTGCCCGATCAGACTTGAAGTTTTGGGGTTGGAGTTCGAAATGAATAGTACACTGGCTAAGTAACCCTCTGCAGGCCTTGGAATCCCCAAAGTAATGGGACAGAGCTGGCAAGTGCAAAGGGTTAGCGGCTGCGACTGTAAGCGGAGCTGATACGGCAGCCGATTGCGGTTGTGGAACTGGGGAGCCTAAGGAGGCTTGAAGTTGTTCAAAGTGGGAAGCCAGATCCTGAAGGAATCGCATCACCTGGGTCTGATTAGATTCCTGGGTCTCGAGTCTGTGGACTATGCCCTGCAGCTGATCATCAGCAGGTAGCGGCACATCAGACGCGTCCATGGCCGTGCAAACTGTCAGATCACCTGTATCCAGGTGACAGATGCACCCCGTTGGGGTCAGGAGTGTACCGCTATGATAGTGGACCCTAAGGCTGACTGCCGCAGATGGAACTCGGGGTGGTTCAGGAAGGCAGGTCCCCTGGAGCACCAACACGGATCCCACAGTGAGTTAGAGCATAGATTCCCCAGGGCGCGGAGTCTAAGAGCCAGTTGGTGTTCCAGGGGACTGGGCTGCAACTGGCTCCAGGTCGCGTCCCCCAGGGTCTCCCAGCTCACGCTCACAGTAGGCTACAGGAGGATGGAGAGGAAACAGCAGCCCAGGACAGCAAGGAATAGTAAGGAGGTAGCCAAATGTCAGGGCGACTAGCAGACAAGGATAACAGAAAACATGCCAAAAGTCAGGGTCACAGGCAAACAGGGATAGTCGAGAACGCGCCAAAGATCAGGGTCACAAGCAGACAGGAATAGTCGGGAACATGCCAAGATCGGTAACAGAGACAGAGACAAACTTAGAGCACACGGCAAACAGGAAGCCAAACACACAATATTGCACGGCACGGCAGGCTTGGAGAATACGGTGTTAAATAGTGGTTCCTGTTGAGGCTAGGGTGGAGCCACACAGAGGGAAGATTACTTAAGCATGCAGGTGTGAGAGTACAAGCCTCAAGGCTGATACACAGACCAGGTAAGAGACAGACAGGTCATGAATGTATTACTGTAAGTTCATGACAGTTGAGGGAAGTTGGCTTTATATAGAGTGTCAAATGTGGACGTGATATGGACCCCAAGGTATTTTAAGGAAGAGGACTTCCACGAGTAATTAAATGTTTGCGATAGGGCCGATATCATTTGGTGGGATAAATTGAGGGGGGGATTTCCGTTTTTGAACTATTAATTTTATAACCTGAAAGGGCACTATAACGATCTAGCTCTACCTGTAGATTCGGGAGAGAGACATGGGGTTGCGTGAGAGTGAGGAGGACATCGTCTGCGAACAAGGAAATCTTAAAGTCTCTAATACGGACTGGGATACCGTGAATGTTTGGATTCTTTCTAATATGGGCTGCTAAGGGTTCAATACATAGGGCATATAGAAGAGGGGAAAGTGGGCAGCCTTGTCGAGTCCCGTTAGAAATCTGGAAAGTAGAGGAGGAGGCAAATTGGGTACGGACCTGGGGCGAGGGGGATGAATATAAATGGAAGATAGCCCGGAGGAATGAACCCTCAATACCAGCCCGGTGGAGAGTTGCAAACAGGAAGGGCCAACTTAACCTATCGAAGGCTTTTTCGGCATCTAGACTGAGCAATATTGCCTCTAGTTTGTTCCTGTTTGCAACCTCCACAGGGTCAATGACCCTTCTGGTGTTATCCCCGGCCTGACGAAGGGGAATAAATTCCACTTGGTCTTTATGGATTAAGGACAGCATGAAGTTGTTCAGCCTATTTGCCAACAGTTTCGTGAAGATTTTTAAATCTGTATTGAGAAGTTCTATCGGTCTGTAATTGGTTGAAAGGGTATGATCCTTTCCTGGTTTGGGAATTAGCGTGAGAAAGGAATTTTGCATATCCCTAGGAATAGGTGTGTCAGAGAGAAATAAATTAAAAAGGGTCGTCATGTGGGGAAGCAGATGTGGTAAGAAGGTCTTGTAGTAGAGGTATGGTAGTCCATCAGGTCCAGGGGCTTTGTTATTCGGTAAAGATTTAATCGTATCAATTACCGCCTCTTCTGTAATAGATGAGTTGAGGGTCTCCAGGGCAGATGAGGAGAGCCTGGGTGTATCACAGTCCGCTAAATAGGTATGGATGGCCTGAGATAGGTCAGGGGAAGGTAGATTGTGTGGAACACTCGGTCATTGTACAGAGTCGAATAATAGTCATGGAAAAGTTGGGCTATTTTAGTGGGGTGAGATTGGGGGACGCCATTTGCATCTTTAAAGGTGTGTGGGAGAGGTGGTCGCCGCCTGCTCACGAAGTTGTTTTGCCAAAAGCGTATGTGGTTTATTGGCCTTGTCGTAATAAGTCTGTCTCAACCTAAGCAGTGGTTTCTCTATCTTACCCAAATCTATGTCCTTCAGCCCGGCTCGGACGCTAACAAGTTCCCTAAGGGTGGTTAGGGACGGGAAGGAGAGCAATCGTGCTTCCAAATGTTTGAGTTTGTCTAAGAGGGCCCGGCGTGTTGCATTGGCGTTCTGCTTTAGGGCAGTGGAGAGTGATATGCACTGACCTCTGAAGACCGCCTTTTGACCCTCCCACAGGGATGAGGCAGAAACCTCAGGGGAGCGGTTTTCAGCAAAATACAGCTTCAGGGTTTGTTCCAATTCCACTCTAGAAGGGTCATGCTTGAGTAAAAAATCATTCAGACGCCAATGACATGTAGGAAAGAACCCGGGGAAAGTGCAAGGGAGAGTTTAATCGGGGCATGGTCCGACCATGAGATAGCCTGAATATCTGAGCCCGTGCAGGCTCTCAGGGTCGGGGCATTGACAAAAAAGTAATCTAGTCGCGAGTGGGACTTGTGAGGATGAGGATAAAAAGTAAATTGTTTAGCCGACGGATAGGCGGTATGCCAGGCATCAAACAGGGCGTATCTCCTGGTCAATTGACGAAATAGGGTGGCTTTTCTATCGACAGCTGCATGGGTTTTCCCATGACCCAGGGAGTGTTTGTCAAGACATGGGGAGAAAGTCAGGTTAAAATCCCCTCCAATAACCAGATATTGGTGGGGAGTCGCAAATAGGCGGTTATAGACTTTGGACATAAAGGAGATTTGATTAGTGTTTGGGGCGTAGATGTTGCATAAAGTGAGATTGGTGCCCCTCCATAAGCCTCTGAGAATGAAATAATGTCCTAATGGATCTGAGTACAGAGATTATAACTGGAAAGGGGAACCCTGCTTAAAAAGGGTTGCAACCCCTGCCCTTTTGTGCGGACCGGAGGTCTGGTATATTTGAGGGAACTTTTTGCTTGCAAATGCCATGGTGCCAGTTTTAGCGAGATGTGTCTCCTGGATGAAAATAATGTCAGCCATAGACCGCTTAAACTCTCGCAATGCTAGGCTTCGCTTGATATTGGAGTTAAGACCCTTCACATTTAATGATAGTATGTCAGTCATGGTGAGTGTGGTGGGGGGAGAGGTAGTAGCTTACCTAGCAGATTTGGTGGTGTCCAGGCATTCAGGAGGTCTACAGGTTGGTTCCCCGGAGCGAATTTGAGTCAGAGATTCACAACCCCACAAGCAGGGATCGGGCCCCAGAGGCGGGCGGCGTCCAAGAGGTTGAGGAAAAGAGGAAAGAGGGAGGAAAAAGGTCCAGTAGAAGATAGGCAGAGAAGGAGGCACAAAAAAAAACATAAAATTTAGTACAAAATTAAAACTTGTCAACAATTCACAGTATTTATTTTTATTTTATTTATTTCAGGTACTTATATAGCGCCGTCAATTTACGCAGCGCTTTACATATACATTGTACATTCACATCAGTCCCTACCCTCAAGGAGCTTACAATCTAAGGTCCCTAACTCACATTCATACATACTAGGGACAATTTAGACAGGATCCAATTAACCTACCAGCATGTCTTTGGAGTGTGGGAGGAAACCAGAGTACCCGGAGGAAACCCACCCAGGCACAGGGAGAACATGCAAACTCCAGGCAGGTAGTGTCGTGGTTGGGATTCGAACCAGCGACCCTTCTTACTGCTAGGCGAGAGTGCTACCCACTACACCACTGTGCCGCCCAGTATAGAAAGGATGGAATAGGGAGCCATTCGGAGATCCCCGGGGGGAGGAGAGGATAGAACCAGGATGGGAGCGACCCTTTCCCAGGCCTGCCTGCATCTATAATTAAAGATGTAAAATGAAACAAAAAAGAAATATTGAACCTGCATTTATCAACTGATAACAGCCATATCTATAACCATAATTATGAACCAAAGAGAACTGGTAAAGCTATTGGTTCGGGGAGGGTTAGCAATAAGGGAATGCAGCCTAGAGGGCCTAAAACTTGAGATAGAAATAACCCTTATCACGATGCTCCCCAGAAGGGTACCCTTAGGCAAGGGAAATCCCTCCAGGCTTAATATGTCCCCCTCTTGCATAGGGAGAGGAGAGGGAAGGGAAGGAGGAAGGGGGGGTGGAAAAGGGTGAAGGAGAAGAGGGGAAAGATGGGAGGGGAATGGGGAAAAAGGGGGTGGTAAGGAGGGGGGTGAGAGAAGGAGGGGAGAGGAAGGGAGGAGGGAGGGAGGGGATAAGGGGAAAGAGGGTGGATGGGGGAAAGGGGGGGAGATACCCCAGTGGCCTGAGGGGGTCCTAACCGATACCTGCATCCACAACAATATGCAGACCGAGATCACAGGACTATGATCTTGTTTAAGTAAGTCCAAGCAATTGAAGGATAGGACTAACAGGGCCTATCTATGAACTCTACGGAAGGAATTGAGCAAAAAGAATCAGTTAACAGTCACCAGTGTGGAAGGAGAGTTCAAAGAAACAAGGGTTTATCTCTGGCGGGGTGGTGGAGAAGGGCCAGCGGGATGCGGCCTCGCGCGTTTTCTTCTGGTCACTTGAATCCAGGGGTCCGGGCGAGGTGGGGGGACCGGTAAAGGGTCCCAGCCAGGGGTGGGTGGGACCGGGATGTCCAGTTCTCTGCAAAAAGATTGGAGATCTTCTGGATATCGTAGGGTGGTGGACCTACCATCTTTCTTTGCCGTGAGGCTGAAGGGGAAGCCCCAATGGTAGCGGAAGTCATGCTCTCTTAGAGAGGTGAGAAGTGGTTGTAGGGAGCGTCGTTGTTGAAGCACCCTACAGATCACATCTCGTGGTCTGGGTCCCAGTCCGCGGGGGCATAGAGCGCGATGAGCTTGGTCTAATTTTACTCTTTGATGTTCTGAGCGGCCTAATATGTTGTTGAAAATGGCCTGTAGAGTTACATGCAAATCTTCGTCCTGGGTCGCCTCTGGGAGGCGTTTACAATAACTTTAACCACTTCAGCTCCAGAAGGTTTAGTCCCCTTCACGACCAGGCAATTTTTTGCGAGACGGCACTTCGTTACTTTAACTGACAATGGCGCCTTCGTGTGACCCTGTACCCAAATAAAATGTTTATCCTTTTTTCTGACAAATAGAGCTTTCTTTTGGTGGTATTTGATCACCTCTGCATTTTTTATTTAAAGACAATTTTGAAAAAAAAATATATATTTTTTAATTTCTGCCATAAAACATACCCAATAAAAAAATGTAAAACATCTAATTTCTTCATCAATTTAGGCCAATATGTATTATGCTACATATTTTTGGTAAAAAAAAATCCCAATAAGCGTATATTGATTAGTTTGCTCAAAAGTTATAGTGTCTACAAACTATGGGATATTTTTCTTTCTTTTTCCTCTCTTTTTTTTTACTAGTAATGGTGGCGATCAGCGACTTATAGCGGGACTGCTATATTGTGGCAGACAAATCTGACACCCAACTAACACTTTTGACACTTTTTTGGGACCAGTGATACTAATACAGTGATCAGTGCACTGTCACTGTACTAATGACACTGGCAGGGAAGGGGTTAATATCAGGGGCAATCAAAGGGTTAAATGTGCTCCTAGGGGGTGCTTGCTAACTGTGGGGGGGGTGCTTTGACTGGGGGAAGATAAAGATCCCTGTTCCTACTTAGCAGAAACACAGGATCAGTACATTCCCCTCTCACAGAACGGCGATCTGCCTTGTTTACATAGGCAGACCGCTGTTCTGCCTGTCTACCAAACGAATGGCTCCCGCTGTGTCCAATCACAGCGAGAGCGGGTATCTGGCAGTGTGCGCACGCGCCCCAGACCCAGAGGTGTCAGATCACCTACTAGGTATGTTAGACTTATTGTAGACTGATTCTGAATGGGAAGGTCTGATTCATTATAATCAGCTGGTACACTTATGCTGCGTACACATAACAAATGTTCGATGGGAGCTTGTTGTCGGAAATTCCGACCATGTGTAGGCTCCATCGGACATTTTTTGTCGGAATTTCAGACAACAAAATTTTGAGAACTGGTTCTCAAATTTTCCGACAACAAAATCCTTTGTCGGAAATTCCGATCATGTGTACACAATTCTGACGCACAAAATTCCATGCATGCTCGGAATCAAGCAGAAGAGCCGCACTGGCTATTGAACTTCATTTTTCTCGGCTTGTCATACGTGTTCTTGACGTTCGGAATTTCCGACAACATTTGTGTGACCGTGTGTATGCAAGACAAGTTTGAGTCAACATCCGTCGGAAATAAATCCAGGATTTTGTTGTTGGAATGTCCGATCGTCTGTACGCGGCATTAGCGTTCTAATTAGGAAAAGTTTGCATCCGCAAATTTCTGTTTCCGAGGATGCCTAAAAGTTAAGTTGTTTCTTAGTGCAGACTTCTGGGAAACTCAGTGAGCCAATCACACAAGCATGAAATTACAACGTACATTTCTGGGGGGCTTTCTGTACACCAACAGTTTACAGAACATTTCCAGATTGCCATATTGCATTGAATTTAACAGAAAATGATAGCGGCTGCTGACTGAAAGGGAAAGGTAATTTTTTAAAAAACAGTGCATTTCCAGCTTACACCTATCCTTAAAATTGTCCCCTCACTGCACCTAACACCTATGCTAACTAACCTGTGTAAGAAAGATGTATATACTTACCTATTTTCAGCCTGGTCCAGTCATGTGATGGTGGTGGCTGCAGGGGAGAGGAGAGAGAGCCAACAATGGACAAGCCGTTGAAGTCTAGAGGTGTCATCTCCACTCCCGGCTTTACTAGCCATTCTCGGAGTGCTCTTCTCTCACCCCTGTAGCTGCTGCTGGCTGACACAGGTGATCTCATGACTGGAATACAGAGGGCTGAAAATAGGTAAGTATATATATCTTTCTTACACAGGTTAGTTGACATAGGCATTAGGAGGGGTGAGGGGACCGTTTTAAGGCTAGTATGGTGTAAGCTGGAATTTTAAATTACAACATGCCCTATGTAGCAATCATATATGCTACAGTGCCTTGCAAAAGTATTCACCCCCTTGCCATTTTTCATGTTTTGTAGCCTCACAACCTGGAATTAACATTGATTGTTTGAGGATTTGCATCATTTAATTTATAGAACATGCCCACAACTTTGAAGATTTTTTTATTTATTTATTGTGAAGCAAACAACAAATAGGACAAAATAACAGAAAAAGTTAATGTGCATAACTATTCACCCCACTAAAGTAAATAAATTGTAGAGCCAACTTTTGTGGCTATCACAGCTCCAAGTTGCTTTGGATAAGTCTCTGTGATCTTGCCACAGTTTACCACTGGGATTTTTGCCCATTCCTCCTTGCAAAACTGCTCCAGCTCCTTCAAGTTGGATGGTTTGCGCTTGTGAAGATTGAGCCAGCAATCTTTAAGTCTGACCGAAGATTTTCTATTGGATTGAGGTCTGGGCTTTGACTAGGCCATTCCAACACATTTACATGTTTCCCCTTAAACCACTCAAGTGTTGCTTTAGCAGTGTGTTTGGGGTCATTGTCCTGCTGGAAGGTGAACCTCTGTCCTAGCCTCAAATCACACACAGAGTGGTACAGGTTTTGCTCAAGAATATCCCTGTATTTAGCATCATCAATCTTTCCCTCAACTCTGACCAGTTTCCCAGTCCCGACTGCTGAAAAACGTCCCCACAGCATGATTCTGCCACCACCATGTATCACTGTGGAGATGGTGTTCTTTGGGTGATGTGATGTGTTCGGTTTGTGGCAGACAAAGCGTTTTCTTTAGTGGCCAAAAAGTTAATTTTTAGTCTCATCAGACCAGAGCACTTTGCTCCATACATTTTGGGTGTCTCCCACATGCCTTTTCGCAAACTCAAAACATGCCATTTTGTTTTTTGCTGAAAGTAATGGCTTTCTTCTGGCCACTCTGCCATAAAGCCCAACTCTATGGAGCATACGGCTTATTGTCGTCCTATGTACAGATACTCCAGTCTCTGCTGTGGAACTCTGCAGCCCCTCCAGGGTTACCTTAGGTCTCTGTGCTGCCTCTCTGATTAATGCCCTCCTTGCCTGCTCCATGAATTTAGGTGTGTGGCCTTCTCTTCGTAGGTTTACTGTTGTGCCATGTTCTTTCCATTTGGTTATGATAGATTTGATGGTGCTCCTAGGGATCATCAACGATTTGGATATTTTTTTATAACCTAACCCTGACTTGTACTTCTCAACAACATTGTCCCTTACTTGTTTGGAGAGTTCCTTGGTCCTCGTGGCAGTGTTTGGTTAGTGGTGTCTCTTGCTTAGGTGTTGCAGCCTCTGGGGCCTTTCAAAAAGGTGTGTATATGGGTGGACATCATTTCACTAATTATGTGACTTCTGAAGGTAATTGGTTGCACTAGAGCTTTTTATGGGCTTCATAACAAAGAGGGTGAATACATACGCACATGCCAATTATCATTTTTTTATTTCTAAAAAATAGTTTTATGTATATATTTTTCTAATTTTACTTCACCAACTTAGACTATTGTGTTCTGATCCATCACATGTAATTCAGATTAAAAAAACATTGAACTAAAGGCTGTAATGTAACAAAATAGGTAAAAAGCCGAGGAGGGTGAATACTTTTGCAAAGCACTGTATATATCTATATATATATATATATAGGAAAAAAAGTCGGGACACGAACTCCAATGAAATTCTTTATCTTGATTTTCAGAATTATGTACAAAACATGCAAGCCACTGTACAGTTGTGAGACTGCTCTTCATTACTTAGCAGCCCCTACGGGGTTACCGCTACAAATATATAATTTTTTTTCTTTTAATTGTTATATATATATATATATATATATATATATATATATATATATATATATATATATATATATATATACACACATATAACAATTAAAAGAATTTTTTTTTATATATTTAACCCCGTAGGGGCCCACCTGTCACCCTGCCAAGGCATTCACTTCTCAGACACTCCAAGCCAATGAACAGTCCATTAGCTTTGTTTTAGTGTTTTATTGAGGGGATTGAACTTGGATGGGGTAAGGGCAGTATGGGATACCCAGTGGAATTAGAATAACTTTCTTGGGACAACTTATAAAGTATACACTCTGATATATACATGCCTCTCTTCCTCCAGCACAACTCTTGCTGCAGACTATCACTCCTCAGCACCTCCAGCACTCTACTTGCTTGAAATTCCAGTTACAGCTAGCACCGTGTGGTTAGGCCTGACACTGGCTCAGCCAGGCCCTGGCAACTGCCTTTTGCAGGCAGGGACCGTGGGCCCCTATGGTGTAGCAATAGAAAGTTCCTGGTGCTAGCTGTCCTACTGAGCCGAGTAATCTTCATCTTTAGGCCCTGCCAGCCCTCCTGGCTGCAGTTGCCCTTCTCCACTGCCCATGACACCACAGTCCACTCCACTGGCTCTGCACCCATCCCAGACTGCATGCTCCCAGTCCTCTCAGGCTTGCCTCCCTAGTCCTCCTGACTGTGCATGTCACTCACCAGCCCTCTCCTGGCTGCGACCAGTTGTTCCTCTCTCTGGAGACTTGACCGTCAATGCTCTCTCCTGCTGTTCTCTCCTGTGTCTCCTGTGCCTGCTGTCCAGGACACCTCCAGGAGTTCTTGAAAGGCCGCGTCTGCACCCAAAACCAGGCCCAAGGTCACCCCCCTCCCAAGACTGGGGGGGCTCCCTCAAAGGCCCCGACAACCTAGCATTCCATCTCCAAAGCTCTGAACAACTCCAACTCCTCCCAAGCTGGGCTGACTCTGGGTATTTAAGGAGGCCTGCCCCCTGCCAATCCAAGTTGGGGATTAGTCAGGGCTCCTTAGAACACCCTGGCCAGCTCCACCTCTCCTATCCTCAAACCAGCATTTTCTAGAAAGAAGAGGGAGGTCTCAGTGATGCTGCCTGAGAGTCACCAGCTGCTACCCTGAGTCACTCCCAGCCCAGAGCAAATTACATCAAACAGGCCTGGCTGCCAGCTAGGCCTGCCTAAATTTGCCTAATCCTAACCAAAATCCTTACTCTAAAACCTACCTACCTAGAGGGTGCTACATATTTTTTTGCCCAGACGTAAAAAAAAAAATCTCAAGTTTTTTTATGGTAGAAACAGGGGCGGATCCAGAGTCTAGTCTCGGGAGGGGAACTGCCAGAAAATATTTTTTTTTGGGGTACATCTATCGGGGAAATGGCTGGTGTTGGCGCTTCAATCATCACGGCACCATGGTTGTTATGGTGTCAGGATGATTGAAGCGCATTATTACTATTATTACATTGTTATAAAGAATTAAATAGTTTAACTCACCATAATGCAGAATCAGTGGGAGCCCCGAGTGTGTCACTTGCCACGTCACCTGTCACCAGATGCAGATTGTCACTTGCCACGTCGCCTGCCACATGTTGCGGATTGTCACTTGCCATGTCACTTGCCACGTTGCCTGTCACCAGATGCAGATTGTCACTTGCCACGTCGCCTGCCACATGTTGCGGATTGTCACTTGCCACGTCGCTTGTCACCAGATGCAGATTGTCACTTGCCACGTCACCTGCCACATGTTGCGGATTGTCACTTGCCACGTCGCTTGTCACCAGATGCAGATTGTCACTTGCCACGTCACCTGCCACATGTTGCGGATTGTCACTTGCCATGTCGCCTGTCACCAGATGCAGATTGTCACTTGCCACGTCGCCTGCCACATGTTGCGGATTGTCACTTGCCACGTCGCTTGTCACCAGATGCAGATTGTCACTTGCCACGTCGCCTACCGCTTGTTGTGGATTGTCACTTGCCACGTCGCTTGTCACCAGATGCAGATTGTCACTTGCCACGTCGCCTGCCACATGTTGCGGATTGTCACTTGCCACGTCACCTGTCACCAGATGCAGATTGTCACTTGCCACGTCGCCTGCCACATGTTGTGGATTGTCACTTGCCAGGTCGCCTGTCACCAGATGAAGATTGTCACTTGCCACCTGCTAAGGTGGTCTCTTGTGTCCCAGAGACAGGCAGCAGAGAGATGATGTAATCTCTCTGCTGCCGCAGCTGCCTGCATGGTGGGGGGGGGGGAACTGCAGGGATGCAGGGCAGGCGCCGGGCGGTGAGAGATGATGTCATCTCTCTGCTCCCCTGCCCGCTGGCTCCCTGATTGGCCAGCAGCCCACAAACACATCGAGCGGCGCCGGCACATCTCACCAACTGAGCCGCCGGGCCAGCCCGCTGTCTCTCTCCTGCGGAGTCGCCCGGCGGCTCTCTCCCCTATGGAGCCGCCCGGCGGCTCCCTCACTTACAGAGCCGCCCGCCGGCTCTCTCACACTCACCCGCATTTCTCTGAGGGGGCAATACCCCGTTGCACCCCCTGGATCCGCCCCTGGGTAGAAATGAATAACATTATGGTTTGCACAAACACCTACAGTATTTTGGAACATATTTGCTCAGGGTCCCTAGTAGCATTATTTAAACATACAACAATGTTTTCTTATCTAAAGCAGACTGAAATAAACTTTTTTGTCAACAGTTCCCCCTTGAAGCAGCTAAAAAAAACAGGCCTGTTTAGTATTTGTACTCATACAGGTTTTTGGGGGCTCCTGCAGAGCTGTTACTGTCAATCACCATAACTTAAAAGTGACAATACCTAATAACATTGACATTAAATAGTTTAAAAATGTGCTGCCGCTATAGGTATTTTTTTTATTTTGAACCTATTGCACATTTTACAGTGCCATTAAAATTCAATGTATAGTTACTGCGTTCAAGCTGTCTGTATAATTGAAGTTATAATAAATCAAGTGCAGGCAGCGCTAACAGCAGGAATTCACCTGTAGTTCTAATGCTCCTGGGGATGTAAGGTACAGACTCAGCCTTCAGCTTTATTTAACTTCATCTTCAATATATATTTATGGAGCCGTAAGCCTGACTGTATTATTTCTCATCTTGAATAATAATAGACATAACTGCTCAATATGTGCTGTTTCCTTGAGTTGATTTAGTTAGCTTTTTAGTTAATGAAATCAGATCCATTTTAATTAAATAGCTCATTAATGTAAAACAGACCTTGTACAAAGAAGCTTTTTGTTTAATTCCCAGATTTTGTGGCCAATTGTCAGTTGTAATCCTGATTAGTTAGCACAATTGTGTTCCTTGGAATCCCACAGCTTCCTATACTGTCGATACTACAGTACTATTTCTAAAGTAGAGATTGATGATAGCACAGACTCCAAGTGAAGCCAGTTCTGGCTCTGATGTGTTGGTACTGTGCTTCAACGCTGACAACGCTTAATCACTGCACTGTATTTATGTGGCTGGACAAGCAGCATTGTCGCCCTAGGAGAGAATGTGAAATTAATACAGAACTCCTCTTCTCTACAACATGGGAGAGGTGTTTTGTGGTCCACAATTGTGAAGTAGGTAGGGCTGATAATAGATATCCCCGTTACAGTGTTATCTTGCTCCCTGTTACAGTGATCCTAACTGTTTGGCTTTTTCCATCGCCACACAAACTTTCTCCTGAAAATGTCCTTGTCAGTGCCTGTCCTTAATGTGCATGTGCAGTACCCTACCCCTATTCAATCCTATGGGTGAGCAATTTTCTGCAGGACCACTTAAATATTGATTACTCTAAGGAACAAATGGGACTGTGACACACATCTGCACTAAGAAGAGGCATTCCAGAAGAAAGGCTGGGCAGTGCCACACAGTGAAGATTAATGGCAAGGAGGGTAAGGTAAAGTACTTTGCACTTAGCAATATGGATGGATTTATTAAAGGTCAAGTTCACTAAAATTTAAATTGTTCTTTGATTCTAAGTTCATTCCAAGTGGTCATATGAAGAGTGCTTCTCTTCTTCAGTTCCAGCATCAGGCTGTAGGCAGGCTATAATGACACTTACACATTGCAATAGCCTTTATAAAGGTGGAGAATCAGAGTGACTGGAATTGAGGAACACTGCTTCATGATGGGTTATGAGCTACAGTCGGCAGGGCCTATAGCCAATCTCTGTGGTGTGAAGGAGTGTAGACCCTGTTGACTGTGTGCTACAGCTTCTAAGAAGGTTATCTTTCTATGTAAATAAATCTAAAAAATGGTGCTCCCGTGCCATCACTATATGTAAGTAAAGAGCTAACAGCCGCAAACACAGATAAGCTAAATGCGTAGCCAATGGAAAGTATGATTACAATGTGTGGTGGTGCGCTATTAGGTAGCGCAGCACCACACATGCTGCATTTACATTAGGTAAATTAAATGTGAAAAGATGAAAAAAACACACTTAAATGTGAATAAACATGTAGAACAATGTCCTATAGAGTGCATAAGTACCTACAATATATAGTTACGTGATAAAACAATCTCACAAATATTAAATTCACAGATAAAAAGGTATAGCAACCCTACTAACATAAGATATAAAATCCTAAATGACAGAAACAGCAATGAGTGCTGATAGTGAACATAAAACAACATGACTCAATGAATAATTGGTGTGATAAAAATCCTATATTAATAAAATCAAAAGTGCTAGATAGTGAAACGTGCAAAGCATAAAGCAAGGTGTGACAAGTGTTTCTTCTGTCAGTGCAGTGACACCTCTATGCTGATTGGCCTCTCACCTTACTGCTGTAAGTATGGTAACAGCATATGTGGATAACCTTGGTGAAACTCCAATGGCTTTAATTAGCCCTCCTATGGTTAGCCCAGCTGATGGTTCTCTCAATCTGCAAATTCTGTCTCCCTCTCCCCTTATCCTAGAAAAGCCAACATCTACCTTAGGGAGTCACCAGGCTAAGGAGAGCAGGACCATTTCCTTAGCCTGGTGACTCCCCAAAGGTAGATGTTGGCTCTTCTAGGATAATCTTGTGGTCTGGGTATCCTCCCCAGACTTACTCGTATAGCATATAGAAGAAAGGAATTCCCAAATAGTGTAGTAAAATTTGGTAAGTTAATTAGATAAAACAGCTTGTTTTTACTCACATTATTAAAAGCAGCATACAGCATATAATCCACGAGCGGCAAGCTCGTATTCCCATGTCACTTCTGGTGTGCCTGTCAATCAATCCCAACATGTATCGCAAAGCTTGCATGACTTCATCAGGGAATCGTGGAGATGTATAATAAGTCCCAATTATTTGTACTCCAAAATAATGTTAGCCTAAAGGTAGCATTCATTCATAAATGAACTCAGTGTAGGCCTGAACTGAAGGTTACAGAGGGAGAGTGGCTCTCCAAATTTACAGTGGCCAGGACAGTTCAGGGTATAATTTGACCAATGATAATTGTAAAATAACAGGCATCGCTTTTATATTGGAGATATCATGTAACCACTTAAGGACCAGGCCTATTTTTTTACAAGTTAAAATCATTTTTGTTTTTGTTAAAAAATTACTTAGAACCCTGAAACATTATATATATATATTATTTCAGACACCCTAGAGAATAAAATGGTGGTTGTTGCAATACTTTATGTCACACTGTATTTGCGCAGGGGTCTTACAAACGCAATTTTTGGGGAAAAAATAGACTTTTTGAATTAAAAAATAAGTAGAGAGCAGGACTGAAAATGAAGGTCAGCAGCGCCAGAGCTCCTGATACAAACAGAGGCTGTCATACTGAGAGTGGCTACATCATCTACATGGGATAAGCTGCTGTTACTTTTAAAAAGCTCAGTCCTGTAGAGTGCTGGGCGATGTGGAGGCAGGAGAGGCTTCCACCCCAGCTCTACTACCCCACAACATTGTGGGTGAGGTGTTTATATGCCACTTTACTGTTAAAGAAACTGCCTCTGTTTGTCACTAGAGATAGAGCAAGATAACAATGTATTGAGAAAACTATTGAAAAGTGATCATTCATCTTCATACCTTTAGTCATTTACCATAATTTAGTGGCAGAATTAGAATTATAAACATTGTTAAACCCGCTTCTTTATTAAACACATTTAAAAAAGTTCTTTATTAAACACATTTTAAAAAATTATGTCTAAGAGGCTCAAACAGTTGCATATCCAAAGCTCAATTCGAACAGGTTTTTGATCATTTTTTTCTTTGTGGAAAAACGCAATTGAAATAGCTGCTGACATAACCAGAGATGGACGTTTGTGCAATTATATAAAAAATATAATCAAAAGTTTTTTTCTACCAATCGTATTGATACATGTGTGACATTTAAGAATGGCCTTTTCTTCCCTTCCGATTATTATAAAGACTCCTATTGTGCATTTATATTGTATGGCTGTACATATCTGATTTGAATAATTCAATGGCTAACTATAGGTTGAAATAATGAGACTGGAATTGGAGAAGGATTTTGGCATGTGCCATTAGTGATGCCATTAAGTTGAGTTAGATTACAAAAATCTTAAATATTTTAAGAAGCCACACATGAAGGCTCAACCCAAATAAACAATTTGCTGTCTTCAATCCACGGTGTGCAATTTATCAGGAAGCTTCATATTAACAGTAGTCATGTACTAATTAGTGTAATGACAGAGCATGTAGGCCTTGTGCCAGTTGTAGAACCGGTCTCAGAAATATCTTTTATGATTGAGAAGGCTGTGTCGTCAACAAAGGGCCTTTCACAGATATACAGCAAACTCTGTACTGAGAAAAGGAAACCTAAACCTAAATGCACACAGCTTTATATGATATTGAGTCTTTTCATTTTATGCGTGTTTTATGTGAATTTAAAATAGTTTGATTACTAAAAATAATATGTTAATCATAGAAAACTAGAGCATGTAGATACTTTGTCTACAGAACATTCAATGTCTACCATTATGCCAGTCATTAAAGAGACCCTATCATCATTCCTAGCCTACTAAGATGATGATGTTATGTTACAGCACTTACAATAGAAAAGCTGTGTCTGTTTTTCTTAAGTTTTTCTATAAAAGTTCCTAGCCAACTTGACCAATCTCTTTGACATTTTGCTGAAGTGTGGCTTGTTATTTTAGCCTGGCTTTGTGGATCCTCCTTCCTGCCCCTGACATCACCTCTTCTTCGGGCAGAAGCCTTAAATGATCTGCAAATACAGTATATGTCTATGTTTTTGCTGAAGTTGTGCTTTAACAGCAGACACAAATACCATCTAAACCTAAAGTCTTCTGAGAAAAATCACTCTGATCATAAAACCAAAAAATACCTCAAATAAAAAATAAGTATAAACCTGCACTAAATGTACACCGATCACATAATATAAATCAGAAAAGCTGCACTTACTTGATATTAAGATAAAAAATATTGCACAAAAATTGTACAAATAAATATGTAAATTGACAACAAATCAAACAAAGTGAATCATATATATATATACAGTGGCTTGCGAAAGTATTCGGCCCCCTTGAACTTTTCAACCTTTTGCCACATTTCAGGCTTCAAACATAAAGATATAAAATTTTTATTATTTGTGAAGAATCACCAACAAGTGGGACACAATTGTGAAGTGGAACGAAATCTTTTGGATTTTTGAAACTTTTTTAACTAATAAAAAAATGAAAAGTGGGGCGTGCAAAATTATTCGGCCCCCTTGCGTTAATACTTTGTAGAGCCACCTTTTGCTGCGATTACAGCTGCAAGTCGCTTGGGGTATGTCTCTATCAGTTTTGCACATCGAGAGACTGAAATTCTTGCCCATTCTTCCTTGCAAAACAGCTCGAGCTCAGTGAGGTTGGATGGAGAGCGTTTGTGAACAGCAGTTTTCAGCTCTTTCCACAGATTATCGATTGGATTCAGGTCTGGACTTTGACTTGGCCATTCTAACACCTGGATACGTTTATTTGTGAACCATTCCTTTGTAGATTTTGCTGTATGTTTGGGATCATTATCTTGTTGGAAGATAAATCTCCGTCCCAGTTTCAGGTCTTTTGCAGAATCCAACAGGTTTTCATCCAGAATGGTCCTGTATTTGGCTGCATCCATCTTCCCCTCAATTTTAACCATCTTCCCTGTCCCTGCTGAAGAAAAGCAGGCCCAAACCATGATGCTGCCACCACCATGTTTGACAGTGGGGATGGTGTGTTGAGTGTGATGAGCTGTGTTGCTTTTACGCCAAAAATATCGTTTTGCATTGTGGCCAAAAAGTTCGATTTTGGTTTCATCGGACCAGAGCACCTTCTTCCACATGTTTGGTGTGTCTCCCAGGTGGCTTGTGGCAAACTTTAGACGAGACTTTTTATAGATATCTTTGAGAAATGGCTTTCTTCTTGCCACTCTTCCATAAAGGCCAGATTTGTGCAGTGTACGACTGATTGTTGTCCTATGGACAGACTCTCCCACCTCAGCTGTAGTTCTCTGCAGTTCATTCAGAGTGATCATGGGCCTCTTGGCTGCATCTCTGATCGGTCTTCTCCTTGTCTGAGCTGAAAGTTTAGAGGGACAGCCAGGTCTTGGTAGATTTGCAGTGGTCTGATACTCCTTCCATTTCAAAATGATCGCTTGCACAGTGCTCCTTGGGATGTTTAAAGCTTGGGAAATCTTTTTGTATCCAAATCCGGCTTTAAACTTCTCCACAACAGTATTACGGACCTGCCTGGTGTGTTCCTTGGTCTTCATGATGCTCTCTGCGCTTTCAACAGAACCCTAAGACTATCACAGAGCAGGTGCATTTATACAGAGACTTGATTACACACAGGTGGATTCTATTTATCACTATCAGTCATTTAGGACAACATTGGATCATTCAGAGATCCTCGCTGAACTTCTGGAGTGAGTTTTCTGCACTGAAAGTAAAGGGGCCGAATAATTTTGCACGCACCACTTTTCAGTTTTTTAATTGCTAAAAAAGTTTAAAATATCCAATAGATTTCGTTCCACTTCAAAATTGTGTCCCACTTGTTGGTGATTCTTCACAAAAAATTAAAATGTTATATCTTTATGTTTGAAGCCTGAAATGTGGCAAAAGGTTGAAAAGTTCAAGGGGGCCCAATACTTTCGCAAGCCACTGTATATATATATATATATATATATATATATATATATATATATATAAATTCAAAAGATGGGATTGCTGCACTAACACTTATTTATTTAGAAAAAGTTCATCAAAAAGACATCAACATGACATCCTAAAATCAGGCATAGATGATGTAAACGTTTTAGGGCTATTGTAGATTGCACCCTTCCTCAGAGAATCATGCCTATCAAATGGTTATGCATGCGGTAGTATATATAGTCCACTAACAATTAATTAATTAAAGTAAACAATGTGTCTGGAACTAATCTACCAATCAATAAATTATTAAAATATATCATCAATTTTAAATACAAATGCTCTGTGATATTGGAATCAAAGGTCACAAGCAGAAACAAAAAAAGAGGCTCACACCATATAGATATAGTGATCGGGAATCCTAAAAATAAATGAAATAAAAATCAAATAAATAATATTATAATAAAAATAATGTGTGAAATGAAAAAAAAAACATGCACATGAACTTTAATGGCATCCCAGTCTTAGTCCGTAGGGTTTAATATTGAGTTGGCCGACACTTTGCAGCTATAACAGCTTCAACTCTTCTGAGAAGGCTGTCCACAAGGTTTAGGACTGTGTCTATGGGAATGTTTGACCATTCTTCCAGAAGAGCATTTGTGCGGTCAGGCACTGATGTGGATGAGAAACCCTGGCTTGCAGTCTCCACTCTAATTCATCCCAAAGGTGTTTTATCGGGTTGAGATCAGGACTCTGTGCAGGCCAGTCAAGTTCCTTCATCCCAAACTCGCTCATCCATATCTTTATGGACCTTGCTTTGTGCACTGGTGCAAATCATTTGATGGAGGGAGGATTATGGTGTGGGGTTGCTTTTCAGGGGTTGGGCTTGGCCCTTTAGTTCCAGTGAAGGGAGCTCTTAATGTGTCAGCATACCAAGACATTTTGCACAATTTCATGCTCTCATCTTTGTGAGAACAGTTTGGGGATGGCCCCTTCCTGTTCCAACATGACTACGTACAAGTGCACAAAGCAAGGTCCATAAAAACATGAATGAGTGAGTTTGGGGTGGAGGAAGTTGACTGACCTGCACAGAGTCCTGACTTCAACCTGATAGAACACGTTTGGGGTGAATTAGAGCGGAGACTGCAAGCCAGGCCTTATCGTCCAACATCTGTGCCTGACCCACAAATGCACTTCTGGAAGAATGGTCAAACATTCCCATAGGCACACTCCTAAAGCTTGTACACAGCCTTCCCAGAAGAGTTGAAGCTGTTATAGCTGCAAAGGGTGGGCCAATTTAATATTGAACCCTACGGACTAAGACTGGGATGCCACTAAAGTTCATGTGCATGTAAAGGCAGGTGTCCCAATACTTTTGGTAATATAGTGTGTGTATGTATATATATATATATATATATATATATATATATATATTTACACAAGCGCACACATAAGCGCTCAGACAAAAGAGTCCTTATATATACGGTAAAAAGGACTCTTTTGTCTGAGCACTTATGTTTTCACTTGTGTATTAAATATTTGGATGATTCACTTTGTTTGTTTTGTTGTTGTCTGTTCATTTAACCGCTTCAGCCCCGGAAGATTTTACCCCCTTCCTGACCAGAGCACTTTTTGCAATTTGGCACTGCATCGCTTTAACTGACAATTGCACGGCCGTGCGACGTTACACCAAAACTAAATTGTCGTCCTTTTTTTCCCACAAATAGAGCTTTCTTTTGGTGGTATTTGATCACCTCTGCGTTTTTTATTTTTTGCGCTATAAACAAAAAAAGAGTGACAATATTTGAAAAAAAAGCAATATTTTTTTACTTTTTGCTATAATAAATATCCCCCAAAAAATATAGAAAAACTATTTTTTTCCTCAGTTTAGGCTGATATGTATTCTTCTACATATTTTTGGTAAAAAAAAATCTCAATAGGTGTATTTTGATTGGTTTGCGCAAAAGTTATAGCGTCTACAAAATAGGGGATAGTTTACGGCATTTTTATTATTCATTTTCTTTTATTAGTAATGGCGGCGATCTGCGATTTTTATCGTGACTGCGACATTATGGTGGACACATCGGACACTTTTGACACTATTTTGGGACCATTGTCATTTTTACAGCGATCAGTGCTATAAAAATGCACCGATTACTGTGTAAATGACACTGGCAGGGAAGGGGTTAAACACTAGGGGGTGATCAAGGGGTTAAGTGTGTCCTAGGGAGTGATTCTAACTGTAGGGGGGATGGGCTACCACTGACATGACAGTGATCACTGCTCCCAAGGACAGGGAGCAGTAGATCCCTGTTATGTCACTAGGCAGAATGGGGAAATGCCTTGTTTACATAGGCATCTCCCCATTCTGCAGCTTTGTGACACGTTCGCCCATTTGCCCACCGCTGCCATTGTGCCGACGTATATTGGCGTGCAGCGGTCGGCAAGTGGTTAAAGAGAAAGCGCAGCATATTTTTATACAAAGCTTTTTACCACCTGTGAAAACCAGATACTTGCTTTCAGCATTTTACGGTAGAGGTTATAGGTTTATTTATGTATTATATTTAAAAGAAAAACTATAATAAGTTTGGGCTAAGTTTATTTTTTTAATATATATAATTTATTTGTTAGAAATATGTTAGATAAGATTGAAAGCAAGAAAGAGCCAGGATTTGGAGAGCTGAGTCTGTACGCAACCTGTAATCATCCATGGGTCGGCACTCCTACAACATTAAAGTGCTGTGTTCCAAATTACATCTGTTAGCCATAAGTGGGGTCTTCTGAGAGATGTTTCAAAAATTTGAAGCATTTGCCCATATGCTCTCAACTGTAAGGGTAATACTTGATTTTATAACTCTTAAATAGACTCAGTATGCTATACCATGCTAGTGTATATTGTGTCATCTTTTTATAATTAAAACAGTGATCTAACTTTAGATTTGCCAAATGATTTTGAACATTTTTGTTTAGAGGATTCTGTGAGAACAAAAACTGCTTTCCAAGCTGTAGGTTTTTCTGGGTGCTGATAGACTTTAACCACTTCAGCTCTCTGTATACCCATTTTAGACCAGAACATTTTTTTCCATTAAAAGTTTTTATTTATTCATTTTTTGGGTACACTTTCATACATCCGAAAAGTCAGTTCAAATAAACTTAAAGGGGAACTTCAGTCAAGTTTTTATCTTTCCATCTATTAAATCCTCTGCCCTTGTTGTTTTAACTTTGGATAGTAAAACATTTTTTTTTCTGCCAGTAAATACCTTATACAGCCCACTTTTCCAGGAAGGGAGGGGTCATGAGTCATAAGAGGGCCAATGAGAGCTGCAGAGCTGGAGGTGTGCCTCTGTGTATCTGTGTAAATCCAGGAAGTGAACAGGCAGCAGCTAGCTTCAGCTGCCCACAGTTAAAATGGTTGCAGCCAGACTTAGTGGAAGGAGATTTGTCAGCATATTTGGCAAGTAAAGAATCTCAGTATATAATATGCAAAGTGGTTGGAGGGAAGCTTCAGAATGGCAAAGATGTTTTTATTACAGATTATGTGAGCAGACTGCAGTTCCTCTTTAACAATTTAGGCTGGAAATACATATGAACAACAAATATCAGAGTATTGATATTTAAGTACATGGGGAGGGGGGAATAATGTCCCTTGCATAAAGTCAGGGAGAGTATCAGGAGCTTGAACACTTCCATGGTGCAAGTAAACAGGATTGTGGAATGTATGTATATCAAAAGGATGAGCATTGAGCTGTCCAATTATTATTATTGGTAGGTTGGACCCAGTTGCGCAGCCAGCTTGTCAGGAAGGGCTTGCCAGAAACAGAAGATCTGTGCAAGCTGGTGAGTGTTTTTCGGGCGCCAATGCGCGTGCGCGATTCCTGATGCCAAACAGGGTATTTAAACCAGGCTGACACACAGAAACATTACTGTCTGATCTACAGCGTTCCCCGTGTGTTACCTGCTACTTTGCATCTGTTCCTGTGTATTTCCTGGCTTGCTTCTGACTATCCCTGCTGTCTGCCTGCATCTGACCCCATTTGTCTTTGACTGTGCACCCGCCTGCTCCTCTGTAGGGATGAGCCGAACACCCCCCGGTTCGGTTCGCACCAGAACCTGCGAACGGACCGAAAGTTCGCACGAACGTTAGAACCCCATTGACGTCTATGGGACTCGAACGTTCAAAATCAAAAGTGCTCATTTTAAAGGCTAATTTGCATGGTATTGTCCTAAAAAGGGTTTGGGGACCCGGGTCCTACCCCAGGGGACATGTATCAATGCAAAAAAAACTTTTAAAAACGGCCGTTTTTTCGGGAGCAGTGATTTTAATGATGCTTAAAGTAAAAAAAAAAAAGTGAAATATTCCTTTAAATATCGTACCTGGGGGGTGTCTATAGTATGCCTGTAAAGTGACGCGTGTTTCCCGTGTTTAGAACAGTCCCTGCACCAAATGTCATTTTTAAAGGAAAAAATCTCATTTAAAACTGCTTGCGGGTTTAATGTAATGTCGGGTCATGGCAATATGGATGAAAATCGGTGAGACAAACGGCATGGGTACCCCCCAGTCCATTACCAGGCCCTTTGGGTCTTGTATGGATATTAAGGGGAACCCCGCACCCAAATTAAAATAAGGAAAGGTGTGGGGCCACCAGGCCCTATATACTCTGAACAGCAGTATACAGGCGATGCAAACAAGACAGGGACTGTAGGTTTGTTGTTAAGTAGAATCTGTTTGTAATTTTGAACGGGTACATTTTTAACGTGTTTAGCTCCAGCCAAAAAATCTTTTTTAAGCTTTTTGGAAAACATAGGGAAGGGTTATCACCCCTGTGACATTTGTTTTGCTGTCTTTCCTCCTCTTCAGAAGATTTCACCTCACTTTTTGTCCCAATGAAAAATGTTTTTTGAAAATTTGGGTTTTTTTGTGGAACAAGGATTGGAAAGCATCAGTGGAAAGGAGAAATTTTTTTCCCATATTAACTCTTACAGGAGAGAATTTCCCTTCCTAGGGGTAGATTTCATCTCACTTCCTGTTGTCTCCTTCTGTTTGCAAGTAGGAGTCGTTTGTAAGTTAGATGTTTGAAAGTAGGGTCCTGCCCTATATACTCAGCAGAAATTTGGGCCTTAGGTGTTGCTGTGGCCACAACACTGTAAGCCCTCACAGGGCCCTGCTGTGAAATATTAGATCAAGAATTGTAATTACACGCCCCTGTTGAACAGGAGCTGAAAAATTAGGCCTTAGGCACTGGTGCTGGTTCCACAACACTGCAACCCCTCACAGACACTCTAGTTGGAACGCAGGAACGAGCCCTGCTGCAAAGTATTGCATCAAAAATTGTAATTACACGCCCCTGTTAGACAGGGGCAGAAAAATTGGGCCTTAGGCACTGGTGCTGGTGCCACAACACTGCAACCCCTCACAGACACTCTAGTTGGAACGCAGGAACGAGCCCTGCTGCAAAGTATTACATCAAAAATTGTAATTACACGCCCCTGTTAAACAGGGGCTGAAAAATTGTGCCTTAGGCACTGGTGGTGGCGCCCAGAACCAAAAATGTTCTTACAAGCTATCAGCGTGATGATTGAGGAGGAAGAAGATAATTACTCAGGGATAGTCACTCAGCATCAGCATAGGCAGTCTTTGAAGGGATCTGAGATTTCAAAAAAAAATATTCGGTTACATCAGCATCAGGTGCTTGGTAGCTGGTGGTGATCCAAGACTGATTCATTTTTATGAAGGTCAGTCGATCGACCGAGTCGGTGGATGGACACACCCTGTGATTGGTTACCACGCCTCCAGCAGCACTGAATGTGCGAAAGAACGCTGGATGCAGGACAGGCCAGTAGCTCAATTGCATACTGTGCAAGCTCTGGCCAGTGATCCATCCTCAAGACCCAGTAACCCAGAGGATTTTCGGTGGGAAAAGGTGTCCAAGTCTGATCTTGCCCCTAGGTATTCCTGCACCATGTAAAAAAGACGCTGGCGATGGTTGCTGGAACCGATCATACCTTGGGGCTGCGGACCAAAAAATTGTCTGAACGCATCGGTCAGACGGCCACCTTCTCCACCGCTCCTTCTTTGACTGACCGAAGCCTCAGCAACACGTTGTCCAGAAACAGGAGTTTGTAACCTCCCAGTCTCTGGGAACGCGTTGCACAGACCTTTCTGCAAGGCCTCCCGAAGATGTTTCATCCTCTGCTCCCTCTGCGATGGCAAGATAAGGTCCGCAACCTTACCCTTGTAACGTGGATCAAGGAGGGTTGCCAGCCAGTATTGGTCCTTCTCCTTGATCCCACGAATACGAGGATCCTTACGCAGGCTTTGCAGGATCAGGGAGGCCATGCAGCGTAGGTTTGCTGAGGCATTCGGTCCGGAGTCCTCTGGGTCACTAAGGACGACAACGTCCGCAGCCACCTCCTCCCAGCCACGTACAAGTCCATGTGTTTCTTGGGACTGATCCCTTAAGACTGCTGCTGATGCTGAGTGCCAGGCTCCACCTCCATACTGACACAATCTTCCTCCTCCTCCTCCTCCTCTTCCTGTGTGATCAGCGGGCACGCAGGAACACTGTCTGGATAAAGGGGGCCTTGAGAGCTAAGGAAGTCCTCCTCTTCCTGCCTCTGTTCTGCCTCAAGTGCCCTGTCCATTATTCCACGCAGCGTGTGCTCCAACAGGTGGACAAGGGGGACAGTGTCACTGATGCATGCACTGTCACTGCTCACCATCCTCGTGGCCTCCTCGAATGGTGACAGGACAGTGCATGCATCCCTGATCATGGCCCACCTGCGTGGGGTAAAAAAACCAAGCTCCCCTGACCCTGTCCTGGTGCCATAGTCGCACAGGTACTCATTGATGGCCCTCTGCTGCGTGTGCAGCCGCTGCAGCATGGCCAACGTTGAGTTCCACCTGGTGGGCATGTCACAGATTAGGCGGTTCTTGGGCAGGTTAAACTCCTTTTGGAGGTCCGTCAGCCGAGCACTGGCATTATATGACCGGCGGAAATGCACACAGACTTTCCTGGCCTGCCTCAGGACATCCTGTAAGCCCGGGTACCTGCCCAAGAACCGCTGCACCACCAAGTTAAGGACGTGAGCCAAACAGGGCACATGGGTCATTTGTCCCTGTCGGAGGGCAGAGAGGAGGTTGGTGCCATTGTCGCAAACCACCATTCCTGCCTTAAGTTGGCGTGGCGTCAACCACCTCTGAACCTGCCCCTGCAGAGCTGACAGAACCTCTGCCCCAGTGTGGCTCCTGTCCCCCAAGCACACCAGCTCAAGCACCGCATGGCATCTTTTGGCCTGCGTACTTGCGTAGCCCCTTGAACGACTACGGAGCACCGCTGGTTCCGAGGAAGAGGCCATGGAGGAAGAAGAAGAGGAGGGGGTGGAGGAGAGAGGTGTGTCACAATCATTAGCATTTTGGAGGCGTGGTGGCGGAACAACCTCCAACACTACTGCACCTTGTCCTGCATCCTTCCCAGCTGCCAGCAGAGTCACCCAATGCGCCGTGAAACTTAGGTAACGTCCCTGTCCATGCCTGCTGGACCATGAGTCAGCGGTAATATGCACCTTACCGCTGACCGCCCTGTCCAGCGAGGCATGGACATTGCCTTCCACATGCCGGTAGAGAGCCGGAATCGCCTTCCGTGAGAAAAAGTGGCGTTTGGGTACCTGCCACTGAGGAACCGCACATTCCACAAACTCACGGAAGGGGGCAGAGTCTACCAACTGAAAAGGCAGCAGTTGAAGTGCTAGCAATTTTGCCAAGCTAGCATTCAACCGCTGGGCATGTGGATGGCTGGGAGCAAACTTCTTTCGGCGGTGCAGCAGCTGGGGCAGGGAAATTTGCCTGGTACAATCTGACGTCGGTGTACCAAAAGCAGATTGCCCACAAGTACTTGGCTGTGACACACCTAATTCTACACCTTCATTCCTCTCACTGCAGGTCTCAGAGAGGACTGGAGGTCTAGTGGGGTTGGAAATCTCAGCTGATGAGGAGCAAGGAGAGATCCTCTTTGTTCTTTGGTGTGGGTCTTTTAGATACGCTTGCCAACGAACTGCATGGCAGGTCAACATATGTCTGGTCAAGCATGTGGTACCCAAGCGGGAGATGTTTTGGCCACGCGAGATACGCTTGAGACATATGTTGCAAATAGCAGCGGTGCGATCTGATGCACTCGTCTCAAAAAAGGCCCACACCAAAGAACTTTTTGAATAACGCGCAGAGACTGCAGCGCCCTGCACATGTGGAGCTTTGGGGTGTGATGCAGTCAATGTGCTGCCCTTAGGCTGGCCTCTGGAGGGCATCCTGCCTCGCTGGTGATGTGCCGCCTCCTCCTCCTCCTCCTCCTCCTCCTCCTCTCTCCTATCAGGCACCCACATTGAGTCAGTGACCTCATCACCCCCTCCCTCCTCATCACTGGAGCAAACCTGGCAGTATGCTGCAGCAGGGGGAGCATGACTGCCAGATTGCTGTCCTTCTTGGGCACCCCCTCTGTCCGTGCTCATGTTACTGCCTTCATCGAGCTCAGTATCATCATCAGAGCCTTCCAAACGCTGGGCATCCTCCTGGAGCATGTACCCAACACTGTGGTCAAACAGTTCGAGGGACTCCTCAGGAGGACATGGTGGAGCTAGGGAAGGAGTCACTGATGACATTGAGCCGAGGGAAGAGGCCGCTGCTTTGCCAGACAAAGCACCCTGGGCATGGGTGAGAGAGGATGAGGAGGATGAGGACGGCTTGGTCATCCACTCGACCAAGTCTTCCGCATGTTGCGGCTCAACACGGCCAGCTGCCGAAAAAAAGGCCAAGCGTGTCCCATGGCCACGTGCTGATGAGGATGCACCGTCTCCACGACCAGCACTAGACACAGAGCCTGCTTGCCCTCTCTTATTGGCTTGTGACTGTCTGCCTCTCCTTCTTGGCCTTCCAGACATACTAATGGCCTGTAGCTGCACTAAGCTGGGATATATATATATATATATATATATATATATATATATATATATATATATATATATACTGATACTGCAGCTAGCAAAATCAACTGCTTGCCTGTAGTATGAGAACACCACCAACCTTCTACAGGTAGCTTTAGCTGAACACTGTGAGGTGGACGCACTCCACTAACTTGTAGGTTTAGCTGAACACTGTGAGCAGGACGCACTGCACTAACTGTAAATAGTCTAGCTGCCTGACCGTGGTACTAATAGGATCAAAAGAACACCAGTAATTTTCTTTAGGTAGCTGTTAATACTGTAACAAGACAAGCCTGCCTGTCAGTAGGAAGATAACAGGAACGGATCTAGCTGAACACTGTGAGCAGGACGCACTGTACTAAATGTAAATAGTCTAGCTGCCTGACCGTGGTACTAATAGGATCAAAAGAACACCAGTAATTTTCTTTAGGTAGCTGTTAATACTGTAACAAGACAAGCCTGCCTGTCAGTAGGAAGATAACAGGAACGGATCTAGCTGAACACTGTGAGCAGGACGCACTGTACTAAATGTAAATAGTCTAGCTGCCTGACCGTGGTACTTATAGGATCAAAAGAACACCAGTAATTTTCTTTAGGTAGCTGTTAATACTGTAACAAGACAAGCCTGCCTGTCAGTAGGAAGATAACAGGAACGGATCTAGCTGAACACTGTGAGCAGGACGCACTGTACTAAATATAAATAGTCTAGCTGCCTGACCGTGGTACTAATAGGATCAAAAGAACACCAGTAATTTTCTTTAGGTAGCTGTTAATACTGTAACAAGACAAGCCTGCCTGTCAGTAGGAAGATAACAGGAACGGATCTAGCTGAACACTGTGAGCAGGACGCACTGCACTAAATGTAAATAGTCTAGCAGATAACAGGAACGGATCTAGCTAAACTGAATACAGTGTATATATATATATATATGCAACACCTGGGATGCATATATATACACAATACACTGTAAGTGCAGCTAACTGACTGACTGTTCTGCCTAATCTATCTAACTCAAATCAAATGACACTGTCTCTCTCTCTGTCTATCTCTTTCAACGCCGGAACACACACTACACAGGGCCGCCGTGCAGGCGGCCTTATATAGTGTGGGGCGTGTACTAAATCCCCTGAGCCATAATTGGCCAAAGCCTCCTTGGCTTTGGCCAATTACGGCTCTCTGTTCAGGCGGCGCTGTGATTGGCCAAGCATGCGGGTCATAGTGCATGCTTGGCCAATCATCAGCAAGCAATGCACTGCGATGCCGCAGTGAATTATGGGCCGTGACGCGCCACACGAATTTGGCGCGAACGGCCCATATCGTTCGCAATTCGGTGAACAACCGAACAGCCGATGTTCGAGTCGAACATGGGTTCGACTCGAACACGAAGCTCATCCCTACTCCTCTGGTACCTCTGCTGCCTGCCTGATACCTACCCGGCTTGTTCAGTGACCCTGATTCTGCCTCTGACTCTGTTCCAGTGTTGACCCGGCTTGCCTGACCTTTCTGAGTTCCAGTCCAGTGGATACCTCCTCTCTGTCTGCTCCAGCCTCCAATCAAGTCTGCTATTCCCAGCTCCACAGTCTGCTGACTATCCTGCACAGTGCCATATGGAAACCTGGACCAACCTCCCTGCTGGTAAACCTGCCAGGCACTCGTGCTACTCTGCACTCCCGCACCTCCTGTCTACTCTATCAGGGGCCTTGAGTCAGAGGCATGAGAAAGGCCTACCTCTGCATATCGGGCTCATCTACTAGGTACATGACACAGCTCTGGGTCTATTGATAAGGATATAAATTTGTCATTGCTTAAGATAACAAATAATAAATATATTGCTTTATTGGAACAAACAGGACATTCTATTTTAGTAATGTTACCTTTCAAAAATCTTATTATATAAGATAATTGTTGGGACAATTTATTAAAAAAGTTGTAACAAAATAAAAAACTAGTGTTAGGCCCCCTTTTTCATGGGCTTACACAGATTTGCTGGCAAATGTGGCCATGGAGTTGGGGGGAGGAAGAAGGACAGGGTGGTATTTAGATGAATATTTGGGGTGGGTGGGTATGTGGCATGCCCAAAGTCATAGACTAGACATGTTTTGGAGTCTTAAAAACCCTACACTTTGCCCTCTATATTACCCTTTGTAGGTGCTTAGGTGTTCTGTCTTTGCTCACTGGAAAACGCTAGCCAAACCACCTTTTGCTGTACTAATTCAGAGCAAATGATATATGCAAAATATGGAGAGGCTTGTGTCCTTTCCACATGCATTTCTATAACAAAGTTTGGAACTTGCTTTTCATACTCATGGACTAAGGCTGGCATGTATTATATACTGTACTTCTTTAGTTGTTTAATAGTACTCTTTACACTATGATGGCTGCCACTAACGAATATACGAGGGTTCTTCAAAAAGTTTCCACACTTTTTTTTATAGGTTTCGCAGCCATCTTCACCACAGCGTAACGACTTTTATACTAAACTGCAAGGTCGGCCAGCTTGCCAGACAGACTAGTCACATCAGATATGACCAATGACTACTCCTTGCACCCTCACTGTTTCCAACAAAAATATAAAAGTGCAGAAACTTTTTGAAGACCTCTCTTGACTTGATCTTAGTTCTTTTTACATGTGTAAAGATTTAATGACACACTTTCTATTTTCTTTTTTTTTTTGCAAAGTGTAAGCAAAGATAATAGTTCCAAAGCAAACAAATAACATTTTTTTATCAAAAAAAATTCGAGCAATGTGGAAGGAAACAGCAAATGTAATTACTGCAGATTTAGGACAAAGTTAGGAATTTAGGAGGGATCATTTGGGAGGGATCAAGGGAGTCTGCGACTGATTTAATTTCATTTCTCAATAACAACTCGAATAACATTCGGTTGGATCATGTTATTAGTGACACCTCAGTAAATTTCCTGGATGTGACTTTAACTAAGATCAACAATACCATCAGTACAAAGGTCTATTTTAAAACGACAGACCGGAACAGTTACCTGTCCATTAGGAGCGGCCATCATGCTAATAGGATAAAAAACATACCAAAGGGGCAGATGCTTAGAGTTCGACGTAACTGTTCAGACTAATGCCGCGTACACACGGTCAGACTTTTCGTCTACAAAAGTCCGACAGCCTGTCCGACAGACTTTTGGCGGACTTTTGGCAGACTTGCGGCAGACTTTCTAACGAACGGACTTGCCTACACACGATCACACAAAAGTTCGACAGCCTAGTACGCGGTGACGTACACCAAGTCCGGCGAGACTATAAAACGGAAGTTCAATAGCCCGTACGACACCCTTTGGGCTCCTTCTGCTAATCTCGTGTTTATCTCGTGTTAGTAGAAGTTTGGTGAGAGACGATTCGCGCTTGTGAGACTCGTATTTTTCTGTTCGTTTTAACTGTTGTTCAGTCTGTGCTTGTGAGGTTTGTATCTGCTTTTCAGTGCGTTTGGTCAGTTGGCATTGAAAAATCTTTGTTTTATTGTCCGCTCGTTCCTGATTTTCAGGTCGCTCTTCACAAGCCTTGCTGTTCTTCAGTGCGTTCTGTTAAGTGCGTTCTGACCAGCCGACCGCTTTGAAGCCATGTTACCTGTACGTACTCGTCGTCAAGCTCGTGCATTGTATGTGCTTGGTGCTGTAGTTCATTCTTCAGCCCAAGACCAGTCCATGAACAGGGCGAGGAGGAGTTCATGGACCAAGAATTGGTTGCTCCAGCGTGACCAGTTCTGTCACATGCCATTGCTCCGTGAGATCCGTGAGAATAATCCTGAGGATTTCAGGAACTTTCTCCGGATGATGGACCCCGTTTTTGACCGTTTGTTGGCTTTGCTGACCCCCTATATCAGCAGGCAGGATACCTGCATGAGGCAAGCCATCACTCCGGAGCAGAGGCTAGTTGCCACGTTGCGGTACTTGGCGACAGGGAGAAGCTGCAGGACCTCAAGTTCTCGGCAGGCATCTCCCCCCAGGCTCTGGGGATCATTATCCCAGAGATTTGTTCTGCCATCATCCAGGTCCTGCAGAAGGACGATATTAAGGTAAGAATTTTTTTCTTTTATTAGCATCACATGTTCTTTTATTAAATCTTTGATAATGTAATGTATTTCTTAACTCAAACACTACTTACCATCATTGCAATATAGTGTGAATGTCCCCTTTTTCTCCTCACGCATGCTGGAATTTTTTCCTGTTCTTTTTTGTCATGCATGTATATTTGCCTTCACTAACCTCCCCAGCATACAATGCTGGGCACATATCCACCTAGTCTACTCAGTTTGAATGTATTTAGTCAGCTGCATTGTATTTTGTTTCCCCTAAACTCCATCCAAATAGTGTGCATGTCATAAACTAGATTTCCAACCCCCCCCAAAACTCAATCCAAATAGTGTGCATGTAATTAACTTGATTTCCCAACCCCCTCCCCCCACCTAAACTCCATCCAAATAGTGTGCATGTAATTAACTTGTTTTCCAAACCCCCTCCCCCCACCTAAACTCCATCCAAAGAGTGTGCATGTAATTAACTTGATTTCCAAACCCCCTCCCCCCACCTAAACTCCATCCAAATAGTGTGCATGTAATTAACTAGATTTCCCCACCCCCTCCTCCCACCAAAACTCCATCCAAATAGTGTGCATGTAATTAACTAGATTTCCCAACCCCCTCCCCCCACCTAAACTCCATCCAAATAGTGTGCATGTAATTAACTTGATTTACAAACCCCCTCCCCCACATAAACTCCATCCAAATAGTGTGCATGTAATTAACTAGATTTCCAAACCCCCTCCCCCCACCCAAACTCCATACAAATAGTGTGCATGTAATTAACTTGATTTCCAAACCCCCTCCCCCCACCTAAACTCCATCCAAATAGTGTGCATGTAATTAACTTGATTTCCAAACCCCCTCCCCCCTCCTAAACTCCATCCAAATAGTGTGTGTGTCATTAACTTGATTTCCAAACCCCCCTAATAATTTGCTATAATGTTCTGTGGTGTTGATTTTTACAAAGCAAATATATGTTGCACTTTGCAAAATGCATTTGCACTCTGAAAGTGCATTTGCTCCAGTGCTTTAGTAAATGAGCAGAAGCTCTGCTGATTTCCATCATCCAATCATGTGCAAGCCACAAAGTGTTTGGATGAATTGCCCTTGCATGTGATTGTGTACTCCTTGCAACATGAAAGCCTTTTTACCTTACCTCATTTACTAAGCTGTGGAGCAACTGCACTTGCAGAGTGCGACAACTGCACAGTCTTGTAGCCTTTAGTCAATAAATCCCTGCGTGTCCTTAAACTTTTAATTCATTTCTAATTTCACCACCCCCTAAAATGTAACAATGTGCCATCAGAGGGGGTGAGCAATCTGATAAGTGTGCCTTTCCATATTATTTATTCAAGAAGATTTCAATTATTTAATGTTATACTGATGCTGGGCAATAATGTTTTAAGTGTTTAATGTTGTTGCAATGTTCTTTTATAAATTACTGAGTTTTGTTTTCTTGTTTGATTCCCCAGTTTCCTTCAACGCCACAGGAATGGCAGACTGTGGCATCCCATTTTGCCACCCGTTGGGACTTTCCCAATTGTGGAGGGGCTATAGATGGGAAACATGTCCACATCGTGCCACCACCCCATTCGGGGTCATACTACTTTAATTATAAGGGGTTCCATAGTATTGTTTTAATGGCGGTGGTGTCGGCACACTATGAATTTCTCTATGTGGACGTGGGGAAGAATGGCCGGATGTCGGATGGAGGAGTATTTGCCCAGACGGAGTTCTGCCAGCGTCTCCAGAGTGGTGGCATGGGATTGCCACCTGATGCGGATAACGTGGAAGGACTCCCCTTTGTCGTCATAGCAGATGAAGCCTTCGCTCTGAGCAAGCACCTCATGAGGCCATTCCCCCAAAGAACCCTCACCCCGGAGAGGAGGGTTTTTAATTTCCGGCTGGCCAGAGCTAGAAGAGTTGTTGAGAATGCGTTTGGGTTTGTGGCCAGCCGGTAATAATTTTATCATTTTATCGTGCTGCATCCTGCACAACTTTTTGCACAAACATTCCCCAAATTATATTGTGCCAGTTGGGCCTGAGGCCGGACTTATCAGTGACAATCTTACGGGCCTGGATACTGTCCGTACTGGCTTGGCCCCCCAAAGTGCCCGTCAAGTTAGAGAGCAATATGTAAATTATTTTATGGGTACAGGGGCCATTGCAATGGCCCAGGATATCTAAATAATCAAAATAAAAAAATCTTGATGAAATATTGAATAATATTTATTGCTTGCCTTTCTTTTGGGCTTTCTCCTAGGTTATGGTAGAGCACTTGTAGTGCCAAGTGTATTTTCCTTGACTAAATAAGCTCCATTGTCACTGTAAACAACTATTGTAAATTTAAACAAACTGATACTGAGCATTGAAATAACAAACCACACATTTAGTTAATTACTAAACCGATGTTTTAATATTCTGTATACATTCACTTATGCATTAGTATAAAATGTTCATAGTCAAAAATATCTCGATATATTTACAAATTTGCAAAAATATAATTAGTTATATTTTTTTTTAATTTAAAATATATATATTTTTTGCTTTTGATTTTAACAAACAGGCCTCTTTTTATTTATTTATTTATTTCTTTTTTTAGTTTTTTTCAAAACAGGCCTCATTTTTTAAACAATTTTTTTTTGTTTTTTTAAAAACAGGCCTTTTTTTTATGTTTATTTTTTTGTTTTTTTAAAAACAGGCTTTTTTTTTTACAAAACAGGCCTCTATTTTTTATTTATTTAATTTTTTTCAAAACAGGCCTCTCTATATATATTTTTTTTTTTTTCAAAACAGGCCTCTATTTTTTTTTGTTATTTTTTTTCAAAACAGGCCTCTATTTTTTTTTTTTTCAAAACAGGCCTCCATTTTTTTAAAATTTTTCTTTTTTTATGTTGTTAAACAGGCATATAAATTCCAAAAATACAAAAGAGAAGGCCCAGAATGGGGTCAGCAAACCAGAAAATGAAGGACATGATCAATGTTTTTTGGGTTGAAAAAGGTCATTTAGATTCGACCCAAAACATCAATCATGTCCTTCATTTCCTGCTGCATACGATCCAGCCGATTCCGCATTTGATCAATCTCCCCATTCCAGGCCATTATTTGAGCAATTAGTCGTTGGGCACTGTCTGTTGTGAAATAGTCACTTGGACCTAAAATTTAATGAAAAAAAAGATGTGTTTAGAAATATGCAGACATACATAGTTTACCTTACCATAAGCTGGTGTCTCAGACACTGACCTGGTGGGGTGCCCATGTCGCATATTTCATCAACATCCTCGGGGGTGGCGCTGTTGCTTGAGTCAAGCACAACCAGATCACCTAAAATAGAGTAAAAAAGTTACATAAAATAAAAGGCAGCCATGCATAGATTACCGTAAGCTGGTGTGTCAGACACACCTGGTGGGGTGCCCATGTCGCCCACCTCTCCTTTCTCCACATCCTCAGTGGGGCTTTTGCTGATTTCCCAAGTATGTTCTTTTGGTTGGGGGGGACTGGGTTCTTCTTGGCTGAGTGTTTTTTTCCCCTATGTGGACCAAAAAATTAATATACTTAGCACACAGATATTTTAGTACATAGTAATCTTCAAACATTGTAGTGAAGTGGTGTACAAATTGTCTGTTTGTGTAGAGTTACCAGTTTACTAAATGTTTAATTTTAGAAAGACATATCGAGATAGATAGATATATCGATATCTATATATCAATATCTAAATATATCTAAAAATCTCTCTCTCTCTCTCTCTCTCTCTCTCTCTCTCTCTCTCTCTCTCTCTATCTATCTATATTTTAGATAGTATATATATTACCTATTATATATATATTATATATATATATTATATTATCTATTATATATATATATTTAATATATATATATATATATTATATATATATATATATATATATATATATATATATATATATATATATATATATATATATATATATATATATATATATATATATATATATATATATATATATATATATATATAATATATATTATAAATATATATAGATATCTCTATATATGTAACAAGGTTTATTAAAAGATCGTTTTTTGTCATGTGTCTTTATCTTTTACAGACATTATGAATGCCCAATTTAAGGATCCTGAATTTTTGTCAGCTTTTATAGACAAATATAGAGAGATGAGGAATCTGTGGGAGGTGAAACACCCTCAATATTATTTAAAGCATGTCAGGAAGTCAACGCTGGAGAGACTTCTGACATTTGTCCAGACGACCATCCCGGAAGCAACAATGGAGACGTTGTTAAAGAAAATTGGGATCTTGAGGAACATGTATAAGAGGGAGCATAACAAGATCCAGGAATCCATGAGATCAGGAGCATCAGCAGATGATGTATATGTACCCAGGCTGTGGTACTACAATAAACTACGGTTTCTTGATGACCAGACTGAAGTCAGGGCATCACTTTCAACCCTTCCCTCCACTCTTCCATGCACTCTTCCATGCACCCTTCCCTCCACCCCAGCAGAGGCTGATGAGGACCAAGCTGGGTCTTCCATCCTGGATGAACCGGATGTGATTATCTGGAGTCAGGTAAATTAATTTCACAAATATTTACTGTCCTAATATTAATGATGTTAACTGGATGTTATAATTGATTCAAATAATTTTCCCCTAAAAATGATGTATACATATCAATTGACAGTAGTGGCTAAATATGTTTGTCACCTGCTTCAAAAAATTATTTTTTGTCTGATTTCTATACTCTTTTATTAAGAGATGTATTCACATTGAATTTGCTAGTCATGAGAAGCAAATTGTGTGTCATTGATGAACCCAAAAAAAAATACTAAAACTATGTCCTTTTTTTATACACAGGATGAGGCCAGCCAGGAGGAATGTGGGGAAAGTGGCAGGCAGGAGGAGACCGGGCCCATGGACAGCCTGGAGGAGGCCGGATTCAGCATCATCCTGGAGGAGGCCGGACCCAGTGTCAGGCAGGAGGAGGCCGGACCCAGTGTCAGACAGGAGGTGGCTGCGCCCAGTGTCAGGCAGGAGGTGGCTGGGCCCAGTAGGAGCCTGACACAATCACAAGTGCCTCCCCTCCGCCTTCCAAAAAAAAGGGCCAGGAAGGGGACTGTGACACAGGAGGCATCCCTGCGCCTCATGCGAGAGGCCACCCATTTTTTAAGGAGCCCCCCCAAAGCTGAAGAGGCCTATGGCTGCTACTTAGCCAGCAGGCTGCTTAAAATGGAGTGGGACCAACGCCTCATTTGTGAGATACTGTTTGGGGAAACAATACAGAAGGGGCTGCAGGGCACGCTAACCAGAAACACACAACTACATGAGGCAGCCCCCCTCCTCCTCCTCCTCCTCCTCCTTCTCCTCCTGCCACAACTCAAACACCAGAGCCACAGCCTCCAAAGAAGGCTGCAGGGAAGGCTGCAGGGAAGGGTGCAGGGCAGCGTGGAGGAAAGGCTGCAGGGAAGAGAAGAAAGTGATGACCTGGGTTCAGTCTGGTCTGACAGAAGACGCAGGCTGTTGTAGTACCACAGTCTGGGGACATCTATATCATCTGCTGGTGCTGTTGATCTCTGGGATTCCTGGACCAGATTGTGCTCCCTCTTATACGGACTCCTCAAGATCCCAATTTTCTTGTCCACAGACTTTTTCCAGCGTTGACTTCCTCTTTATTTTATTAAGACCATGAATAAATGGATATTTGAGTTTATGAAAAGACTTTATGTGTTTTATTTTAAATCATTGATTTAGACACAATGTCAAATTAACAAGGGACAACAATCTCCTTGAGGTTGCAAAAACACACAAAAAATACATTAATAATGTTCTAGTGGTAACTTTCCAAAAAAAAATGATACATAACCAAAAACGGTTCTTTGTGTTAAGTGTATATACAAAAAAGAAAAAATCACAATAAACAAAAAAATGGTTCTTTGTGGTAAGTTAAAACAAACAACATTAAAAACAACCAAAAATGAATTCAAAATGTATTTGTGTTCAATTTAAGAAATAAAATACTCAAAAAAATAAATAAATAAATAAATAAAATGGTTCTTTGTGGTAACTTTACAAACACCAAAAAAAATAGAAAAAAAGAATGGTTCTTTGTGGTAACTTTACAAACACCAAAAAAAAAAAAAAAAAAAATGGTTCTTTGTGGTAACTTTACAAACACACACAAAAAAAAATAAAATAATGGTTCTTTGTGGTAACTTTACAAACACAAAAAAAAATAAAAATAAAAAAGCTAGATAAAGATAAAATAAGTTCGACAACAATCATAAAATAAACATCTGGAGAAAATCTAAAATAAAAGATGACTCCACCAAAAAAAAAACAAGTGTAAAAATTATTATTAGTATGGAGACATTGTTTTTAAAAAGAATACTATATCATTCATGAGATCAAAGAGAAAAAGAATCCAGAAATCAGTTTGGGAGAACTCTGTTTGAATATGAACAGCAAAACATCTTCGTTCTTATAGCATTAATAAAGAAGACATTAATGTGCTGCATTCAACGATCACAGATTTTGCAGCGTGAGGAATGTGCTACCTACAATACGAACACTAGTTTTACTAGACCGAGTGCTTCCGTTCAGTTTTTGCTTATGAGCATGCGTAGTTTTTTTGTCCGTCGGACTAGCATACAGACGAGCGGATTTCTGGGTCCGTGTAGTTACGACGTAAAGATTTGAAGCATGTTTCAAATCTAAAGTCCGTCAGATTTAAGGCTGCAAAAGTCCGCTGAAAGTCCGCTGAAAGTCCGGGGAAGCCCACACACGATCGGATTGTCAGCCAGCTTTAGTCCGTCTGCGTCCGTCAGACTTTTGTAGACGAAAAGTCTGACCGTGTGTACGCGGCATTAGACACATATGTTATCCAAGCGAATATTCTGAAAGAAAGATTCCTGCAAAAGGGGTATAAAGATGATGCTTTAAATCACATCATCCAGGAGGTAGCCAATATTCCTAGGGAAGAATGTTTGAAAGAGAAAGATTGTAAGATATCAACTAACCAACATCAGCTTGGGTTCATCTCGGATTTCCATCACCAGTACAAGGATGTGGAGACGATCTTTAAGAGACATTGGCACATTTTGTGTAGGGATAGACATCTGGAGGATGTTCTACCTAGCCACCCTAAATTTATCTATAGACGGGCCCCAAGTTTTGGCCATAGGGTAGTGAGAAAAATCTTAAATCGACCAAATGACCAAACTATAAAAAAATTAATTTACAGTGATTCCATGCATGTAGAAAATGCATTTGCTGCAAAACAGTAAAGGTGATCAATAGGGGTTTGACTCAAATTACTAATGCGGATGATGAAACGTTTAAAATCAGAGAATTTATCACGTGCAATTCCTCTTATGTAGTCTATCTCTTATGGTGCCCGTGCTGTTTATTTTATGTGGGCCGCACGAAGAGACTATTGAGAGTTCGAATTGCAGAGCATCTAGCCAACATCCAAAAAGGTTTCCAATACCACAGTGTGTCTCTCCATTTTAAGGAGAAACACAATCAGGACCCAAGCCTTTTACAATTCTGTGGTTTGGATGTAGTATACCCGTCCTGGAGAGGATCCAATCGGGTTAGGGATCTTTCTCAGAGAGAAACCCGATGGATCTTTCTCCTTAAATGTTTATTCCCTAGAGGAATGAACATCGAACTGCTTTATTAATAATTGCTAGTATCATTATTGGCATATTAGACACATAGGTATAGTTTACAAGTCAGGGGTTTATAGAATTGAGTTACTCTATCGTGTGGTCACACACACCAATTTTTTCACAAAATTTTTTTTTTCGTTTTCACATATATAGATTTTTTTGATATATAGATTTTTTGATATATTTTTTTAATATTTTTTTTGACATATATATTTCTCAACACGTATTATCACGGAATTAAGATTCATTGGGGGTCACTCGTCACGAGAGGCTATGACATTTATGGTGTAGTCGAGAGAATTGTATGATTTAATTTGGATTTTTATTATTTATATATATAATTCCACATATATTTTATATTTTTTTATATATTAATTGCACCTATTAATATGGTAAATTTTTTTTCATATACATGTATATATATATTTTCTTGTATTAATATATATATATATATATATATATATATATATATATATATATTTTGCTCTTGTAATCACTAATATTATCTAATACTAATCAATATGGTAAAATTTGACTTATTTTCAATATTTAGTAGCAGTAATTCATTATCCCTAATTAAACAGTGCTGAGAACCATTTGGGAAGTAAAGAATCCCTCTATATGATGGGGAGTATTTTAATGTAAAGGGGAGGAATATTGTTAGTTGATTGCCACAGGATGTACCTTCTAAAACACTGATTGAAATGTATGTATTATCGAACTAGAATCTAGAATGAAGGGAAGGGCCATATATTGTATATACGGAGACACAGGAAGTGTGTGAACGCGAAGTGATTTGCGCCCGCCCACTCTAATTCTGATTTGGTTAAATATCTGATTGACCTGCCGGTTAGCCAACCCCATGATTAAGTCCTTGTGACGAAACATGTCGGGGCGTGGCTACACGGCGATTCTACACAAGTGCTAAAGGAAGGAGTGAAGGGGACGGAGCGGAGGACTAGTGGAGGGACGAGTGCTGCGGACGGGTGAGACGAACGTTAGCGCACACACTTCCTGGGTCCGCCGTGGCCGCCTGTTGTACTTTAAGTTGTCATCGCATGTTTTGCCGTGAGAAATTCCCTTATGCTGTGAAGTGATTTGCCTATTGGTTTTATTTTCAAATGTGAGTTCATTGGAGGTGTTTTTTATGTGTGATTAAACCTTTTAAACGGTATTACACTATTGGAGCTTCTTTTATTTATATGTCACACCACCAACATAAGGAAATCGTTTGATCGATTGAGCAGTGGATGTGTATGCTCGCATGCTGACCCCCATGAGAGTGGGTTAGAAGCTCTGTCAGGCCAAACACGAGAGTGAGAGGCCTTAAAAGCTGGTGAGTTTGAATTGCAGAAGGGAGTGGAATCACGTCACAGAAGTGTGGTGGAAGTTTTAAAACACAGCTGAGCAGTTTGGAGTCACCTTCACTTTTTTGGACTTTCTCCATTGTTTTTCACGATCTATTGGGATTATCAGTACACATTTTTTGTATTTTGTATTTTTCTTTTCAGTATTTATAGACTTGTTTTGGATATATATATTTGTATACCACTTTCACAGGGTGCTATATATATATTTTTTGTTTGCAGTCCACAATCTTATATATATATATATATATTTTTGGGTAATAGGGATTATCACTTTCCTCATTAGTATCAGTCTATTCCATTCACTTGAGTGTATTATCCAGTACACGCCTATATTCAGAGTAGTTCATTGGCTGTATAGGAGTGTCTGGCATTTCCCCACCATCTGGGGATCAGCGCCACTATTCATCCCCAATTTTCCCTTGGTGAATTCAGTTTTTATGTACTTTTATTATAAAGTGGCAGCTCCGATAGGGTTTTGACATTTGAAATTATAGCGCAGAGGTGGTAATACAGGTCTGGGACGATATTTTTTTGAATCTGTATACCTTCAGTTTTTAAAGTTAGGAATTTAGCAATGTTATTGCTTTTCAGTTAGATAATAAGAATAGGTGGAATGGGACAAATATTTTAAGTAATGGAAATACAAGCAATTAACCTTTCCTAAGGATGACCCTTTGTACTGAACCAAATGACATAGTAAGCATCAGAATCAAGGCACATATATTTTGAAAAAAATGTGCGCAACGCACATCTCTGTGTTCTGTAAACAAACAAGAGTTGCCCACTATCCACACAATCGTTTTGCAACCTACAACACCAAGTTTAAAGGTTTAATGAACCGCCAAATAGGGAGGAATATATAATTTGAAACAGTCAGATTCACAGCAACCATTCTTGCAAATTAGCCTACTAGACAACCTTATTCTAGTTGCTAGTGGAAATACAAGCAATTAACCTTTCCTAAGGATAACCCTTTGTACTGAACCAAATGACATAGTAAGCATCAGAATCAAGGCACATATATTCTGAAAAAAATTTGCGCAGCGCACATCTCTGTGTTCTGTAAACAAAAAAGAGTTGCCCACTATCCACACAATCGTTTTGCAACCTACAACACCAAGTGTTAAGGTTTAATAAACCGCCAAATAGGGGAGAATATATAATTTGAAACAGTCAGATTCACAGCAACCATTCTTGCAAATTAGCCTACTAGACAACCTTATTCTAGTTGCTTCTGTTGCAGCACCCATACCAACAGAGTGAGATGAAGCTTTAATGTATTCTAAGACCGCCTAAGGCTACTGTATATAATTGAGGCAAAAAGGTCTTTACAGAAACACATACTGAAAAAACTGGGAGATTAATAGGACAAGCAATAGAGCTTAGCAACTGGTGGAGAGTCAAGCACTTTCCCCTAGCATGCTAATACATCTTGAATACTCTAACAAACAGGTAAACTATTGTTACCCTTCTTGAATTGAAGTACAAATAAGAGATAAAGTAAACTCAGCTAAATCACATAAAAGAGACTCTGATGAATATTTAAAAAACACACCACTCCAGCCATGTGGCTTAGTAAACAGCCCATGTTGACTTCTGACATGGGCTGACTGCTTTAACAGGTACCTACCTGGTAGAACAGACTTCTGTTTTACTAAAGGCACATTCTGTTTCAAAAAAAATGGCAACCTCAAGAGGAGGTGAATAGGTTTTGGTGTGCCCATTGGGGGATTGTGGGACAGGTGGGTGACTGTTTGTTAAAAGTCAGCAGCAACAGTTTTTGTAGCTGCTGACTTTTAATTTTTGCATAGGAGACTGGAGCTCCTCTTTATGTGTTTACCTATACTTATGAGCGTAAGGCCGCGGTATCTTTTGACTGTATTCCAAAATGTACAGGCAATGCATTCAGTATATCGTTTTGCTCTGAACAAACCAATTCTGTACTCAATAAAAAGGAAAGGAGACTGCAAGAAAGATCTTGCCAACCCTTCCTGTGCTAATTTCTTTATACACTTCCCTAACCACATGTAGAAAAAGCAAAGCTGATTTCAAATTTATCTACCCAAACACAACCTTCATGTGTGTCAGAAACCATGAAATCAGGCCGAGACAGAAGTACAGTTAAATCACACATGTTTATTAATAAAAGTAAAAAAGAACAAACGTAGTCAAAACATAGCCAAAGTTCAGTAACCGGAACGGATAGTCAGCCAAGCCAGAAGTTAGGGATCAATGTAGTGGAACACCAAGCAGGATCTGGAGCCAGAAGGGATGTCAGCAAAGCAAGTCTTGAACAGGATCGCAGGAGATAGTTTCTGTGATGTTGACCAAGGTGAAGGCAGAGATCCACTGGGCTGAACGGCTTAAGTAGGCAGGACTGACGAGCAGGATATCATCTGTGACTGGAGGGCCTGTGGAACCAAGAATCCTTTGGAAAGGTTGGGAAACCAATGTTTCAGCACCCCATGCACCTCTTATGTCTAAGTCACCCTGTGCCATCCTGGCGCAGGGTGACAGAAAATATATCTTGGATTACTTAAAATGGGATAGTAATATTTATCCACAATATCTCCCAGGATATATGTAAAGACTATTCTTGGTTTGTTTGATTCTGAACTCAACATGTTAGTTGAGAGAGCTGATCACATTGGCCTCTGTACAATGTAGCAGACAGGCCGACTCCTGCTGGAGCTCCTGCTATTGTGAGAAGGTGTCCTGTGTTTATACTTATGATAATATATAATCTACTGTGTGAAGCTCGGTGACAACAAGTCTGACCTGTAGTGAAATCCTGATTAATCATAACAATGCTCAGGAGGGCATGGAGTCACATCGGCTGCTTTAAGGAATTAATTCTGTTTCTGGTTACAGGTATATTGTTAGAGTAATATGAGCGGGGGGAGGGACTTCCTCTTCTACTGTATAAGACTTGTATTTTGGTTCTAATAAACAGTCCATGTTTAGCAACTAAACAAGTGTCGCCTTGTTTTGTGCTTGTGAGCGGTTGGAATATCTGATATCTATATTCAGACTGGGAGGAAGCGGTAAATGACGAAAACACTCAGGCGGAGTGTGGGAAGTTTAGTTACATCCTCAACAGCTGAGTAACTGTGGAGAGATAGGATCTGGCAATTAGCCGACAGCTGAGCGGTCAGCTCTGAGAAGGAAGGGCTGAGCCCAGCCCTGACAGTAACCCCTCCTCAACGACCCCTCCCCCTCGGAGGAACACCAGGCTTGAGAGGAAAATGTCTATGGAAATCACGGAGGAGGACAGGGGCATGTACGTCTAAGGATGAGACCCTCTCTCCCCTCCACAGTTCACCTCCCACCCACAGGTTACCTTCACTTCTGTCATACACAGTTCACCCCCCAGCTCACCCTCTCCCCCCACTCTCCACAGTTCACTCCCCCATCCACAGCCAGTTCACCCTCTCCGCCCCCAGTTCACAATCTCTGCACCCCATCCACAGCTTATCATTTTCCCCCTCCACACACACACACATGCTACCTTTCTCTCCACGCACAGGTTACCTTCTCTTCTCTCGTCAGTTCACCCCCTCCCCCCACAGCTCACCCTTTCCCCTTCTCCACATCTCACCCCCATACAGGTTATCTTCTCTTCTCTCATCCACAGTTAACCTGCCCCCCCCCAACAGCTCACCCTACCCCCCTCCACAGCTCACCCCCTCTCCTCCACAGCTCAACCCCCCCACACACTCACGGGTTACCTTTACGTCCACGCACAGGTCACCTTTTCTTCTCTCGTCAGTTCACCCCCCTCTCCACAGCTCACCCCCCCACAGGTTACCTCCTCTTCTCTCGTCCACAGTTCACCTGCCCCCCCACAGCTCCCCCTACCCCCCTCCACAGCTCACCCCCTCCCCACCCACAGATTACCTTCTCTTCTCTCTTCCACAGCTCAACCCCCCCACACATACAGGTTACCTTTCCCTCCACGCACAGGTTACCTTCTCTTCTCTCATCAGTTAACCCCCCACAGCTCACCCTTCCCCCCCTCTCCACAGCTCACCCCACACAGGTTACCTTCTCTTCTCTCATCCACAGTTCACCCGCCACCCCCACAGCTCAACCTACCCCCCTCCACAGCTCACCCCCCCCACCCACAGGTTACCTTCTCTCATCCACAGTTTACCCCCTCACTGCTCAACCTACTCCCTCCACAGCTCACCCGCCACCTACAAGTTACCTTCTCTTTTCTAGTCCACAGTTCACCCCCACAGCTCACCCTACCCCCCTCCACCCACAGGTTACCTTCTCTTCTCTCATCCACAGTTCACCTGCCCCCCACAGCTCAACCTACCCCCCCTCCACAGCTCACCCTCCCCACCCACAGGTTACCTTCTCTCATCCACAGTTCAACCCCCCACAACTCACCCTACCCCTCCACAGCTCACCCCCCACCTACAGGTTACCTTCTCTTCTGTCATCCACAGTTGACCCCCCAGCTCACCCTCTCCCCCCACTCTCCACAGTTCACCCCCATCCACAGCCAGCTCACACTCACTGCCCCCGCATTTCACAATTTACATTAGCATGCACTGCCCCCTCCCCCTTTCACAATTCCCCTTTTAGCCTCTGTCACCTCTGCACCCCCCCATCCACAGCTTACACCCCCAGTCCACAGCTCACCCCCCACAGGTTACTTTCTCTTCTCTCATCCACAGTTCACCTGCCGCCCCCACAGCTCACCCTACCCCACCTCCACAGCTCACCCACCCCCCACCCACAGGTTACCTTCTCTTCTATCGTCCACAGTTCACCTCCCCACAGCTCACCCTACCACTCCACAGCTCACCCGCCACCAACAGGTTACCTTCTCTTTTCTTGTCCACAGCTCACCCCCCACAGCTCACTCTACCCCCTCCACAGCTCAGCCCCCACCCACAGGTTACCTTCTCTTCTCTTGTCCACAGTTCACCCCCCCACAGCTCACAGCTCACCCTCTCCCCCCTCCACAGCTCACCCCCCACCCACAGGTTACCTTCTCTTCTGTCATCCACAGTTCACCCCCCAGCTCACCTTCTCCCCCCACTCTCCACAGTTCACTCCCGCATCCACAGCCAGCTCACCCTCTCCGCCCCCACATTTCACAATTCACATTAGCATGCGCAGCCCCCTCTCCCCATTCACAATTCCCCTTTTAACCTCTGTCAACATGTCACCTCTGCACACCCCCCCATCCACAGCTTACCCCCCCAGTCCACAATCACCTCTGCACCCCATCCACAGCTTATCTTTTCCCCCCTCCACATTTAAATTCTGCACCCCTATCTACAGCTCACCCCAATCCACAACTCCTCATCTTCCACCTCTGCACCCCAACCCCCCCCCCCCCAGCACACTTAACCCTGTACAAATTCCCCTGCCCACAACTCTCACTTTGCACAATCTAACCCCCCAGCTCTGACCTCTGCAGAACATCCACAACTTCACAGTCTCTACTCTCTCTGCACAACCAGCCCCCTTCCTCTCCCTTTCCCTCCACAGTGCTCTCACCTGCATTGGTATTAGAGCAGTGCAGCAGACTTCTGTTCTGTCAGATCAGGCTTTTTTTCCCCCTCAGCTTACTGTGCAATCTCCTCCGTGCAGCTCCGCCTGTTAGATCAGTGTAGCACAGAACCGAGGAGGAGTTTCAGAGAGCTTCACACAGATCTGACAGACAGCAGGCGGGGATAGCTGCCTCTGAAATCCCCCATTAATGCCGCTAGTTGCGTCATGCGCACTCGGTCCCAGAGCACTGATCAGCCAGATGTGGCGCACATGCCCCGGATGCCATCGATAGCATACAGAAGCTTGTGGAGGAAGTGAATTGTATAGAAAATTTCCTTTACCGGCTTCTGTTTTATGTAACAGGCTGCAGAGGAGAGGGCTGCCTCAGGTGGCGGAACTGCGTTTTGGAAGCAGCTTTAGTACCAGCATGAGTAATCTGGATCTTCATTGCAGCGGTTCCTACATAGTTTATACATTTTGTTGGTGAAACACAGTTCAACATCTCTAAATCCAAAAATCTAGAATTAAACTGCTAGCAATGTAGAGTGGCAATTTGCTCTACAATTCTAATGACAGGCTCTAGGTGTACTGTCACAGAGCATGCAGACTGTATTCTCCAGCCCTCTGCCCCATCCTCAACATTCCTTGTGTGGCTAGGGTGTCTAATAATATTAAGGGGTTACTAAATCTAGCCAGTCAACAGGCATTTAAATAGTATCTCAATCTGTCTTTATATTGGCCTCCTCTATTCCTGTTGTAGCGCTACTCCCACAGGGACTGCTGTTAGACAGGTTTTTTCCCAAAACACCCCAAAGACAGCCAGGCACACAGCAACAATCCATTCACTCTGGCTCATAAATCAGACTGGGGGATGTCTTTTTATTTTTTGCTAATGAAACTTGTAACAGGAGAGGATAGAAGGGTGTGGGATACCCCTCACTGCCAAGCACTACTTGAAGAGGACACTTCTCTGTCAGTGGCAGTAGCACACAGACAGTTTGACTAGTACAGTCTATAGGTGCACAGCTGAAGACCATGCAGGAATATATATAATGAGTAGTTGTAGACTAGGACAGTCTGTAGTTTACAGCTAAGGACCATAAACTAGGTTTTAGCACAGGTATTGTTAGACTAGAACAGTCTGAATTCTTGCAGTTGGGGGCCACAAGACAGTTAGCAGCACAGGTATTAGGCTCTACTTACAGATCCCAGGGGTAGAGAAGAATTCTATAAGCTCTGTTCATAGAAGATTAGTCCAGCAGCCAGTCCAGAGGTTTTCCAGGGGCAGACAGACCCCTGAAGCTTGCAGATCAGTTCCCTCTCAGCTCACAGATCCATCTCCATGGGGTGGAGGAAGACAATTTCCCCAGGGTTCCAGGCTATTTACCAGTAATCTAGCTCCATCTGAGCATGTTAATCAATATCACATGAACACAAGAATAATTTCCATAATTTTTACAAAACTGAAATCTATAAAAGATTTGTTTAGCTCCATCACATAAAAGTAAGCTTAGTAATATAACTTAGATTACAAAATCTTCAGTTTTACTCAAATTAGTTGATGCAAAAATGAATGACATTTTTGTCAGCCAAAGGTCTTGGGAGCAAGGCACCACATCCCTTCAACTAAACAATACACATGAAATACGGAATGGGGACTTTGAGGCTGCCAAAGATAATATACTACATCATATTTTTAAAATTCATATCAAATTTTATTGGATACATTTAAAAAGATACTTTTGTTTTTGTTAAAAAAATGTTTAAAAAAAAAGATCACATGCGATACAGGTATACAGTACAGGGATAATTGCTCAACATGTTTCACCAGAAAAATGGCTTCTTCAGGAGTCTTTTCATTTTACTGTACAGAGTGTTCCCTGTAGACGAAAAGAATACACATTTAGAAACAATATAAAGTAGAGCCGTATGGCCCTGTTAACTACATTTCATCCCTAAACAAATTGTATTACAACAGGGTTACAATGAGTCATCTGAAGGGCTGCTCTTACCCCAAAGACGCCACCAGGTTAGTATGTATCCGCATAAGGGCCAAAGGATCACCATTAAAAGGATGTCAGTGTGTCATAGGAGGACCATATCACCACAATGAAGATCTAAAAATATATATATATACAGTGGGGGCAGAAAGTGTTCAGACCCCCTTAAATTTTTCATTCTTTGTTATATTGCAGCCATTTGCTAAAATCATTTAAGTTCATTTTTTTCCTCATTAGTGTACACACAGCACCCCATATTGACAGAAAAACACAGAATTGTTGACATTTTTGCAGATTTATTAAAAAAGAAAAACTGAAATATCACATGGTTCTAAGTATTCAGACCCTTTGCTCAGTATTTAGTAGAAGCACCCTTTTGATCTAATGCAGCCATGAGTCTTTTTGTGAAAGATGCAACAAGTTTTTCACACCTGAATTTGGGGATCCTCTACCACTCCTCCTTGCAGAACCTCTCCAGTTCTGTCAGGCTGGATGGTAAACGTTGGTGGACAGCCATTTTTAGGTCGCTCCAGAGATGCTCAATTGGGTTTAAGTCAGGGCTCTGGCTGGGCCATTCAAGAACAGTCACAGTGTTGTTGTGAAGCCACTCCTTCGTTATTTTAGCTGTGTGCTTAGAGTCATTGTCTTGTTGGAAGGTAAACCTTCGGTCCAGTCTGAGGTCCTGAGCACTCTGGAGAAGGTTTTCGTCCAGGATATCCCTGTACTTGGCCACATTCATCTTTCCCTCGATTGCAACCAGTCGTCCTGTCCCTGCAGCTGAAAAACACCCCCACAGCATGATGCTGCCACCACCATTGTCACGAAGGACAAGTCGCCTCCGTTCGCCGGGCTGCGGGGCGCATGCGCAAGGGGTTGTTATTGAGACGTGCACCCGTTCGCGGCCTGATGGTGCGGCGCGCGCGGGTGCACGGCGGCCCACGTGTGCGCGCCGTCGCCCGTGCGGGTGCCCGGTGGCGCGTCATGCTGACGCGCTCACTGGGAGGTTACTTTAGACGACACCAGCACCCAGTCGGGTTGCTGGTTTGTCGTCAGCTGTACCCTGCCTTGTGTTTTGAACTCCTGCTTCCTGTCTCTAGTTAAACCGACCTTCTGCTTGTATCAACGACCACTCTCTGCCTGCTGGATACCCTGACCTTCTGCTTGTATCAACGACCACTCTCTGCCTGCTGGATACCCTGACCTTCTGCCTGTACAACGACCACTCTCTGCCTGCTGGATACCCTGACCTTTTGCTTGTTAAACGACCACCCTCTGCCTGCTGAATACCCTGACCCTCTGCCTGTTTAAAGGATCACTCCTGACCTGCTGGATATCCTGACCTCTGCCTGTGTTTTCAACCATACTCTCCACGGGGCTGACACCCCCTGATCCCCTCAGTCTTAAGGACTTCCTAACTACCAGTTTAATACCTCTTAACCTTTGCTCCTTGCACTTTCAGGCTCTCCGCCAGGAGACTTCCCACCATCCAAGCCATCCTGAGCCTTCCCACAGCTTTTACCGGAGACCCGTGCCTCCGCGTGCTTCCGATCCCCTGTCTCACTCTCGGGGGTTCGGGTGCACGTGGTCGTAAGGGCAAGCCGCTCTCGGCATCTCGGCCTCGGTGAGTATTGACGTGACAACCATGCTTCACTGTTGGGACTGTATTGGACAGGTGATGAGCAATGCCTGGTTTTCTCCACACAAACCGCTTAGAATTAAGGCCAAAAAGTTCTATCTTGGTCTCATCAGACCAGAGAATCTTATTTCTCACCATCTTGGAGTCCTTCGGGTGTTTTTTTAGCAAACTCCGTGGAGGCTTTCATGTGTCCTGCACTGAGGAGAGGCATCCGTCGGGCCACTCTGCCATAAAGCCCCGACTGGTGGAGGGCTGCAGTGATGGTTGACTTTCTACAACTTTCTCTCATCTCCCGACTGCATCTCTGGAGCTCAGCCAGTGTGATATTTAGGTTCTTCTTTACCTTTCTCACCAAGGCTCTTCTCCCCCGATAGCTCAGTTTGGCCGGACGGCCAGCTCTAGGAAGGCTTCTGGTTGTCCCAAACGTCTTCCATATGGAGGCCACGTGACAGTACAAACCAGCCAGATGTCCGAGGCTGACAGAGCGCACTCTCCCTTGGAGATCTTATGCCAACAAGTCTCCGCCTTGGCAGATTCAGTGCAGAGGCTACAGGAGGGATACACGCAAGTTGATAGCCGTCTCCAACAACTGACGGGGGCACTCCCCCCTGCCGCCGCAGCTCCCGCACCTAGCAATGAAGGCCCGCTCCCTCAGGCCACTGCCAGTCCTACAGTAGTAATGGCACTTCCGGAACCTAGGGTCCCCACGCGGAACGGTTCTCAGGGGACCGTAAGAAGTTCAGGGCATTTAAGAATGCATGCACCCTCTACTTCGCGCTGCAACCCCGAACCTTCGCATCAGAAGTGGTCAAGGTGGGATTTGCGATTTCTTTGCTGTCAGAGGAACCTCAGGCTTGGGCACACGGTCTGATGGAATCAGGGAGTCCGGTGCTTAATACTATTGATACATTCTTCGAAAGTATGTCCCAGCTGTATGATGACCCACAGCGTATGGCTACCGCCGAAGCTATCTTGCACCACCTAGTCCAGGGAAGGAGACCAATTGAGGATTACACGGTGGAATTCCGTAAATGGGCGGCCGACACTAACTGGAATGAGCCAGCCCTACGCTATCAGTACCGCCAAGGTCTGTCAGAGCTCCTCAAGGATGAGTTAGCCAGGATGGAAACCCCCGCATCTTTGGAGGAGTTAATTCAGGCAGCTACCAAATTAGATATGCGCTTGAGGGAACGTCGGTCAGAACGATTCCAAAATCCCCGCCCGGCATGGACAACTTCAAGACTCCAACCCATTCCAGTATCTTCACCCATTACAGCTGGGCCTACTACACTTCCCGATTCCGAACCCATGCAGCTTGGTTTAGTACGACCACCACTAACCTCAGAAGAGAAACAACGTAGACGGCAGTCCAACTTGTGTCTCTATTGCGGGGGAGCCGGTCACTTCCTGCGCAACTGCCCGATAAGGCCTAGTAAGTTTTTTCAGCCCAAAACAATGACTTACCAAGATAACAATACCTCTAAGTCTTACGTGATGTTGTTTATCTCGTTACAGCTACCGGAAGGGGAATCCCGCCTGCCGGCGATCATTGACTCAGGTGCATGTAGCTGCTTTATGGACGCTGCCCTGGCCCGAACCTTGCATGTGCCTTTACAAACTAAAACGCAACACCTACAAGTCCACTTGGCTGATGGGTCCCTTCCCAACTCAGGCCCAATCACCCAAGAGACTCGACCTATTCTAGCAACCACCAATTCGGGACATCAAGAGCTCCTACGTCTGGACCTTATTCACTCTCCCATGTTCCCAGTCATTTTAGGCTTACCCTGGCTACAAGCCCATGATCCTCTTATCCAATGGAGTTCTAAGGTGGTCTCATTTCCCTCTTCTTACTGTTCTCAGCACTGCCGCCCTTCGAAACCCAAGATCTGTGCTACGATCTCAGCTCCTTCAGTTAACCTCCAACATGTCCCTCAGGAGTATCATGAGTTCCAGGAGGTCTTCAGCAAACAAATGGCCGATTGCCTCCCACCTCATCGACCGTACGGCTGCCCAATCGACCTATTGCCAGGATCAGAGATTCCTTTTGGTCGCATCTTTCCTCTTTCCGAAACGGAGCTGGAGGCGCTCAAACAATATATAGACGAGAACCTGGAAAAGGGGTTCATCCGTCCCTCATCTTTACCTGCCGGAGCAGGTATCTTCTTTGTCGGGAAGAAGGACGATTCCCTTAGGCCCTGTGTGGATTACCGGCAGTTAAATAACATTACTATCAAGAATCGGTATCCTTTGCCGCTCATTCCAGAGTTGTTCCAACGTTTTCGGTCAGCTAGAATCTTCTCCAAATTAGATCTCCGGGGGGCATACAACCTTATCAGAATCAGAGCTGGAGATGAATGGAAGACGGCCTTCAGATCTAGGTTCGGGCACTTCGAATACTTGGTCATGCCCTATGGGCTCTGTAACGCTCCGGCTACGTTCCAACACCTGGTGAATGACATTTTCCGCAAATACCTAGATGACTTTCTTGTAGTCTACCTGGATGATATTTTAATTTTCTCTTCTACACTTGAACTTCACAGGGATCACGTCAGAACAGTTCTGACCATTCTGAGACAGCACAAGCTTTACCTAAAAATGGAGAAGTGCGAATTTGAAAAATCAGTCGTGCAATTTTTAGGGTTCATCATTTCGGCAAATGGAGTAGAGATGGATCCTCAAAAGATACAGGCTATTCAGGAGTGGCCAGCTCCTTCTGACAAAAAGGGGGTCCAACGCTTTATAGGATTCGCTAACTTCTATCGGAAGTTCATCGTTGGATTTTCTACCATAGTGGCACCCATCACTCAGTTAACCCGCCGGCATGGTTCATTCCAGTGGTCCCAAGCAGCACAAGAAGCTTTCAGGAAGCTTAAGGATCTGTTCAGTTCCGCTCCTATTCTCCGGCATCCTGATCCTTCTCAACCGTTCGTACTGGAAGTGGATGCATCAGAAATAGCCACAGGAGCAATCCTTTCTCAGAGACAAGGACCTAAGGCCATCTTACATCCAGTTGCATTTGCTTCTCGGAAACTTAGTGCGGCAGAATTAAACTACGACGTAGGTGACAGGGAGCTGTTGGCCATAAAATTTGCCCTGGAAGAATGGAGGTACTTACTTGAGGGAGCACTTCATCCAGTGATGATTTTCACAGATCACAAGAATCTTGAGTACCTCCGAACAGCAAAACGCCTCAAACCCAGACAAGCTCCTTGGGCCTTGTTCTTTTCGCGCTTCAACTTCCATATCTCCTACAGACCTGGCATAAAGAATGGGAAAGCAGACGCCCTTTCCCGGATGTTCTCAGCAGACCTCCAGACTTCAGAACCAAGCACAATTCTTGCACCTCAAAATTTTCTTGGGTTGACACAGACAGATTTAATGTCTTCTATCAAGAGATCGTCGAATACATGTACTGATCCGGAGGTACAATCCCTGAGGAAAGACGAAGGTCTCTTTTGGGTCCGGGGAAAATTTTTTGTACCCCAACAGACTCGGCTAACCGCTGTCAAGATGTGCCACGACCATAAATTGGCCGGCCACTTCGGAATTAGGAAGACAGCTGACCTGATGTCTCGCTCTTTCTGGTGGCCGGGTTGGAGACGGGATTGCAGGGAATATGTGGCCTCTTGTCTCCTGTGTCAACGCAACAAGGGCCAAAACACCAGATCCTGGGGTTTACTTAAACCACTACCTATTCCAGAGCGACCATGGTCCGACGTATCTGTGGATTTCATTGTGGATCTACCAGCCTCAGAAGGCTACACTACCATTTTTGTTGTGGTCGACCGTCTGTCCAAGATGGCCCACTTCCTACCTATGATAGGTACTCCTTCTGCAGTAGAAACAGCCAACGTTTTCCTGAAAGAGGTCATAAGACTTCACGGGGTACCAAGGAATATAGTGTCTGACAGAGGCGTGCAATTCACGTCCAAATTTTGGAAAGAACTCTGTAAAGCCCTGGATATTAAAGTATGCCTCTCATCAGCCTACCACCCTCAGAGCAATGGCCAAACGGAGAGGACAAATCAAACGTTAGAGCAGTATCTCCGTTGCTTCTGTTCAGGATCTCAGGATGATTGGGCAAAACTTCTTCCATACGCAGAGTTTGCGTATAACAACTCAGTTCACGCGGCTACAAACCAAACGCCCTTTTGGGCCAACTGCGGGTTTCATCCCACGTTCTTGACTAAGGACACTCCTGAGATAACAGTTCCTGCAGTACAGGACAGAATCACATCCTTGCAAACTAACTTCCAAGAAATCCAAAGCATGCTACAGAGAGCTCAAAGGGCCTACAAGGAGCAGTATGACCGAGGCAGGAAGGAGAATCCAACATTTAACATAGGGGAAGAAGTTTGGTTGTCCACCTCTAATCTCAAGCTACAGTTGCCATCCCGAAAACTGGGACCTAAATTTATTGGCCCTTTTCCTATCAAAAGGATCATCAACCCCGTGGCCATGGAGTTAGCCCTGCCTAAAACGTACAAGATCCATCCTGTCTTCCACGTATCTCTATTGAAGCCTGTTGTATCCAGTCCGTTTCCAGAAAGAGGAGAGGTTCCTCCCCCACCAATCAGGGTGGACGGGGAGAATGAGTTTGAGGTGGAGGCTATCCTGGGTTGTAGAAAGAAGGGCGGACAACTACAGTACCTGATCCAATGGAAAGGATACCCACCTGAAGACAATTCATGGGAGCCTGCGAAGAACCTACATGCCCCTCGCTTGATTCAAACCTTTCATCAAAACCATCCGGAGTTGATGTCTAGCCTGGGCGTCCAGTGTCCGCCCTTAGGAGGGGGGCACTGTCACGAAGGACAAGTCGCCTCCGTTCGCCGGGCTGCGGGGCGCATGCGCAGGGGGTTGTTATTGAGACGTGCACCCGTTCGCGGCCTGATGGTGCGGCGCGCGCGGGTGCACGGCGGCCCACATGTGCGCGCCGTCGCCCGTGCGGGTGCCCGGTAGCGCGTCATGCTGGCTCGCTCACTGGGAGGTTACTTTAGACGACACCAGCACCCAGTCGGGTTGCTCGTTTGTCGTCAGCTGTACCCTGCCTTGTGTTTTGAACTCCTGCTTCCTGTCTCTAGTTAAACCGACCTTCTGCTTGTATCAACGACCACTCTCTGCCTGCTGGATACCCTGACCTTCTGCTTGTATCAACGACCACTCTCTGCCTGCTGGATACCCTGACCTTCTGCCTGTACAACGACCACTCTCTGCCTGCTGGATACCCTGACCTTTTGCTTGTTAAACGACCACCCTTTGCCTGCTGAATACCCTGACCCTCTGCCTGTTTAAAGGATCACTCCTGACCTGCTGGATATCCTGACCTCTGCCTGTGTTTTCAACCATACTCTCCACGGGGCTGACACCCCCTGATCCCCTCAGCCTTAAGGACTTCCTAACTACCAGTTTAATACCTCTTAACCTTTGCTCCTTGCACTTTCAGGCACTCTGCCAGGAGACTTCCCACCATCCAAGCCATCCTGAGCCTTCCCACAGCTTTTACCGGAGACCCGTGCCTCCGCGTGCTTCCGATCCCCTGTCTCACTCTCGGGGGTTCGGGTGCGCGTGGTCGCAAGGGCAAGCCGCTCTCGGCATCTCGGCCTCGGTGAGTATTGACGTGACAACCATGCTTCACTGTTGGGACTGTATTGGACAGGTGATGAGCAATGCCTGGTTTTCTCCACACAAACCGCTTAGAATTAAGGCCAAAAAGTTCTATCTTGGTCTCATCAGACCAGAGAATCTTATTTCTCACCATTTTGGAGTCCTTCGGGTGTTTTTTAGCAAACTCCGTGGAGGCTTTCATGTGTCCTGCACTGAGGAGAGGCATCCGTCGGGCCACTCTGCCATAAAGCCCCGACTGGTGGAGGGCTGCAGTGATGGTTGACTTTCTACAACTTTCTCTCATCTCCCGACTGCATCTCTGGAGCTCAGCCAGTGTGATATTTAGGTTCTTCTTTACCTTTCTCACCAAGGCTCTTCTCCCCCGATAGCTCAGTTTGGCCGGACGGCCAGCTCTAGGAAGGCTTCTGGTTGTCCCAAACGTCTTCCATATGGAGGCCACTGTGCTCTTAGGAACCTTAAGTGCAGCAGAAATGTTTTTGTAACCTTGGCCAGATCTGTGCCTTGCCACAATTCTGTCTCTGAGCTCTTCAGGCAGTTCCTTTGACCTCATGATTCTCATTTGCGCTGACATGCACTGTGAGCTGTAAGGTCTTATATAGACAAGATTAGGAAAGCCACACACTTGTCCAATCAGTATAATCAAACACAGCTGGACTCAAATGTAGGTGTAGAACCATCTCAAGGATGATCAGAAGAAATGGACAACACCTGAGTTAAATATATGAGTGTCACAGCAAAGGGTCTGAATACTTAGGACCATGTGATATTTCAGTTTTTCTTTTTTAATAAATCTGCAAAAATGTCAACAATTCTGTGTTTTTCTGTCAATGTGAGGTGCTATGTGTACATTAATGAGGAAAAAAATGAACTTAAATGATTTTAGCAAATGTCTGCAATATAACAGAGTGAAAAATTTAAGGGGATCTATGGACATGACCATATTTGGTCAATGATAGCACAGTAATTCCAGTGACATCATTGACCAAATATGGCCATGTCCATTTACTTGTAAGGTTTCTTTAATCACTTCCGGACCGCCCACTGTATATATACGTCGGCAGTTTAAAGATGGATATCCTGGTAACGGCAGCAGCTGCTGCCATAACCGAGATATTCATCTCTTCAGTGGGTGGTCCGGTTTACGATAATGGTGGTCTCTGCAGCGGATCACTGTTATTGGCGGCAGGAAAGGGCCCCCCTCCCGCCGCTCTCCTGCACCCTCCGCCTCTTACCGAAGCTGTCGGTAGCGGCGGAGGTGGTCGGGTCCTCTTCCTAGCTGGGTATGGATACGAGTGAGGGCAAGATGGCCCCCACCCGTCTCCATACCATAGCAGGGCGGAAGCGACGTCAAAACGTCCCTTCCGCTAATACGTCTTAAAAGGGACATTTTATTTGTCATTTTTTTAAATGACAACATTTTTTATTTTTTTAATATTGCATTTAAGTCCAAATATGAGATCTGAGGTCTTTTTGACCCCAGATCTCATATTTAAGATGTTTACAGTCCTTGTAATCAGAATTAAAGTGACCCAAATTAAAAAAAAAAAAAAAAAACAGTTTTAAAATCAATAAAATAAAGTAAAATAAATAGGAATTTTTTTTTTTTTTAAAGCGCCCTGTCCCGACGAGCTCATGCGCAGAAAAGAACGCATACGTGAGCAGCGCCCGCATATGAAAACAGTGTTCAAACCACACATGTGAGGTATCGCCGTGATCGTTAGAGCAAGAGCAATAATTCTATCCATAGACCTCCTCTGTAACTCAAAACATGCAACCTGTAGAATTTTTTAAACATCGCCTATGGAGATTTTTAAGGGTAAAAGTTTGACGCCATTCCACGAGCGGGCGCAATTTTGAAGCGTGACATGTTGGGTATCAATTTACTCAGCGTAACATTATCTTTCACACTATAAAAAAATTGGGCTAACTTTACTGTTGTCTTATTTTTTAATTAAAAAAAGTGAATTTTTCCCAAAAAAAGACCTCTGCGCAAATACGGTGTGACAAAAAGTATTGCAATGACCGCCATTTTATTCTCTAGGGTATTAGAAAAAAAATGTATAACGTTTGGGGGTTCTAATCAATTTTCTAGCAAAAAAAACTTGTTTTTAACTTGTAGACACCGAGTCTAAAAAACAGGCTCGGTCCTTAAGTGGAACTGACGTTATATGCATATGAATGAAATAGTAAATACTATGTAACAATACATTGGTACACTGGGGGAGATTTACTAAAACTGGTGTACTCAGAATCTGGTGCCGCTGTGGATGGTAGCCAATCAGCTTCTTACTTCAGCTTGTTCATTTAAGCTTTGGCAATAAAACCTGGAGGCTGATTGGTTTGTATGCAGAGCTCCATCAGATTTTACACTCTCCAGTTTTAGTAAATAACCCCCACTGTGTTACTCATTGATACTACATAGCTATTCCAGGCTGCCACTTTGATTGCTGATAATAGCAGCAGTAGAATCGCAGAAAGAAGAGAGTAAAGCATAGGCCTTTACATTTTGTTGAAGTGTTTTATGGCCTATCTCCTGTGTACAAAATCCTCAAGTGGTAAAAGAATGCAGTTTTGTATTGAATATAATAAATCATAAGCAGATTTGTAAAGAAAAACGTGTAAGTACCTCAATTTAACTTAGTTTTGGCCTCTTTTTTTCTTTTGGAAAATAATTTTTATTCCACATTTTTTTTAAACAATACACAAGGTACAAAGACAACGCATCTGCCTGGAGTTTGCATGTTCCCCCTGTGCCTGTGTGGGTTTCCTCCAGGTACTCCGGTTTCCTCCCACATTTTAAAGACTTGCTGGTAGTATAATCGGATCCTGTCACCCCCCCACCCCATGTACTTCAAGTGTCTGATGCCGACCCAGGCCCATATTATTGGGTCCGGAATTGCACCATGAGCGCACCCTTGGCCTGTCCCATGCGCGGATAGTAGCGCGTATTGAGCCAGTCAAAGGTGACAACACTTGTGGACCCCTATACACCAGGTAATAAAGACTCTCATAGGATCTCATAAGTGCGGCCTCAAGTACTGTTGCTGTGTCACTATCATCTCGCAATAGCCAGCGCCTGGCAACCACCATCTGCTCTGCTGGAAAATACTTAAATAGGTCTAGTAGAGTTAATCCTCCCTGTCCAAGGGGTTCCTGTAAGGTAGGAAGACCTATTCTGGGGTGACCTGAAAACCATAGGAAGGAACTAAACAGACTATTTGCACACCTAAAGAATGTGCACGGGATCCGTTGGGCAAAAAATACAAAAAAACTGGTAAAATCTTTCATCTGAAGGTGGTTCACCCTACCGATCAAGGGAAGTGGTAAATGCTTCCAGGAGTCCAGCCAGGTCTTAACTTTGGTGAGGAGCGGCAATAAATTAAGTGATATATAATCGCCTACTTTGGGAGATACACGAATACCAAGATATTTAAAATCAGATACCCAAGCTATAGGGACCAAGCACGATGCTCGAACCTGAGCCCCATCATCAATAGCCATGACATTGGATTTCTCCCAATTGACTCATAGACCTAAAGAATTAGTAAAGGTGCCCAGAATCTCGAATACCGCTTTTAAGGTTGATCCTGGATCCTCTAAAAAGAGGAGCATATCATCCGCATATAGGGCAGTACATTTTCGAATACCTCCCACCTCAAGAGCTTTCACCTCTGTAGATGTTCACAAAGCAATAGCTATGGGTTCAATGGTGAGAGTGAATAGGGCTGGGGAGAGTGGACACCCCTGACGCGTCCCTCTACCCACGGAAAACTGCGCATAGACCGACGTGCCTATCTTTATTGTCTCCTTGGGCCTACTATAGAGCAGGGAGATCCAGGCGAGAAACACATTTCCAAACCCCATGTACCATAAGACCATGGACATATAATGCCAGTCCACAGAATCAAAGACCTTGGCCATGTCTAGGGACACTATCACCCTGGCCCCAGGATTGGTGGGATCAATTTGTAAGTGTGCAAATAGCCTGCGAAGATTGGTGTCTGTAGATTTCTGGGGAATGAAGCCTGTTTGATCTATGTCTGCCAGCGTGGTGATTATCTTCGATAATTTTGTGGCCAATATTTTCGTTAGGATCTTGAGATTCTGATTGAGAAGAGCTATTGGTCTATAAGAGGAGCAGCTCAAGGGGTCCTTGCCCGGTTTGGGCAGCAGAACCACCTGAGCCTCCATGAGAGAATCCGGAAGAATCCTATTTTCTAAGCAGAAGTGAAACAGAGTCCTAAGTCTCGGGACAAGATCTTCTAGATGCAACCTATACCACTCTTTGCAGAACCCGTCAGGACCTGGGGATTTGTGGGGAGGGAATGATCTGATGTCAGTTTCAATTTCCTTCTCTATGATCTCTACCTCTAAGCTGTTTTTGTCCATCTCAGAGAGTGCTGTGATCTGACAAGCCCCCTGCAAGATAATTAGCTCCCCTCACCGACTGCATCATTGAAGCATTTGCAAAAGCTAGATCAATCCATGAGGAAGACCTATGTGTTTTAGATAAATGTGAAAAACTCCTGGTGGTAGGATTCTTCCATCACCACAACGCCGTCAAAGAAGCTATCTCCGCCCAGGCTGACAATTCTACAGATGCAGCTCTCTTTGAGTTAGAGGAGTCTAGGGTGGCGCTCAAAATGGCATTAAAATCGCCCGCTACAATGAGAGGCAAATGCATGAGGGGAGCCAACTTACTTAATAAGTTATACAGCATCTATGTATCTGAAATGGGGGGGGGGGTACATAAACATTTTATACATATATATATATATCAGCTACAACAATTGCATACTGCCCCCCTGGATCTGTTATGACCTGATGAACAGTACAGGGGACAGCTTTACTGATCAAAATAGCCACTCCTCTGGCATACGTGGAATACATAGCATGTATGCCATGTTGAATCCAGGAGCACCGTAAAGTCAAAACCCTAATGCCATCTAAATGTGCCTCCTGTAAGAAGACTATATGGGGCTTAAGTGGCTTCAGATATTGGAACATCAGTGCTCGGCGGAATTTATTATTTAAGCCTTTAACATTCCAAGACATCAAATTAAACGTGGTTCCCGCCATAGGAATACATCATAGAAGTATACATCGAATAACAAAACATTACTAGAGATTCAAGCGACCAGTGACCATTTAGAGCCTCAGGTAGTTTACAGCTCACATGCGGCCAAGGATGTAGTATGAAACATTGCACAGACCAACACACAATTATTCCCAGTCCGATGCAAATCCCTGCTGCTGTGTAAAACATTGGAACAAATACACGCAGTGTAGTTTCAAAACTTGTCAAAAAATTAGCAAAAAAACGCGACTGAAAAAATAGGTCTAAAACTATTAGAAAATGTAAACCTAAAAAAGAGTCCATTGGTAATAGACGGTTCAAAAGAAAAAATATATGCTTCTGTGTAGTCTCCATTCCGTCCCCCAGAGAAGGAGTACCATATATACTCGAGTATAAGTTGAGATTTTCAGCCCTTTTTTTAGGTTGGAAAGTGCCCCCCTCGACTTATACTCGAGTCACCGCCGTCTGCCTATATGATCAGCGTGTCATGCAGACAGACGGCAGCCAGCGTATGATAATACCATTCGGCAGCCATTCCAGTGTTCAAAAGCTGCGCCTCCTCCTTGTCAGTGATAGGCAGAAAACTCAATTTCCCAGCAGTCAGTGTACAGCCTACCACGGACATTCTCTCATCTTCGTGTGTGGTATGAGGATGAGAGAATGTCCGTGATAGGCTGACCGCTGACTGCTGGGAAATGGAGTGTTCTGCCTATCAAAGACAAGGAGGAGGCGCGGCTTTTGAACAGTAGAATGGCCGCCGAATGGTATTATCACACGCTGATCGGTGCAGAGAGGCACATGGAGGCATGCACAGGACACAGGTAGGATGCACACATACACAGGGACACATGCACAGGACACATGCACACATACACAGGGACACATGCACAGGACACAGGGACACATGTACAGGACACAGGGAGGCATGCAGCTGCAGATGGGCATTGTTGACCCTCTTTTCCACTTACAGTAGCTGCTGCATTTCTCACCCTTGTCTTATACTCGGGTCAATAAGTTTTTCCCAGTTTTTGTGGTAAATTAGGGCCCTCGACTTATACTCGGATCGACCTATACTCGAGTATATACGGTCATAGCAAACCCTCCCCCCACATATTTCCAGGAGTGATGGTTTCTCTGTATTCCAATAATAAAGAAGCAACTCCAGCAGGAAAATGACAGTGCAGGTGCCCTCCAGGAAGTTCTGGTCCTGCAAGCAACACATTCAAGGAGGATTCTAAAGGTGGGGAGTTAAAGTGTACTGTTAAACCCCCAATAGGAACGCCACCATCAACCCCGCAGATATCAGGATCCCCCAAATCTTCTAAACAAGCGAGACCCCAGCCTCTGGCTCACAAGCTATCGATCCACTCACTGGCCTCCTCAGGCATATCAAAGAATAGGACCGTGCCCCTGTGGGGAATCTGTAGCCGGCTGGGATAAAGCATGCTATACTTGATGTTTTTGTCCCGAAGTCGACTTCTCACCTCATTGAAGGATCTGCGGTGTTTTTGAACATCTGCTGAGAAATCTGGGAATAGCATTAACTTGGTGTATTCATTTGGCAATTTAGGCTGCTTTCGTGCCTCCGCCAAAATCATATCCTGGAAATTCAAGAGCCGGACCAGTAATGTTCTGGGAGGTGCAACCTCTGGGCGTTTCCCAGTAGGCACCCTGTGCGCCCTTTCAACAACGTACTGTCAGAAACCATGAATCAGACTGAGACAGAAGTACAGTTAAATCACACTTGTTTAATAATAATAAAAAAAGGTAAACAGTGGGGTCTGATGAGTATGAGGATGACAAGGGGTGGGGTGTTAGCAAGGTATCAGTGGGGTGTCAGGTGGGAGAAGGATGAGGATTACAGGGAATGGGGTGTTAGTAAGGTATCAGTGGGGTGCCAGGTGTGATGAAGATAAGGATGAGGATGACAGGGGGTGGGGTGTTAGCAAGGTATCAGTGGGGTGCCAGATGTGATGTACATGAGGGTAAGGGTCACAGGGGGTGAGGTATTAGCAAGGTTTGTGTTAAGGTAGTGTGTTAGGAGGGGGCAGTGGGGTGCAAGGTCTGATGAGGATGAGAGGGGGTAGTGTATTAGGAAGGTTGCAGGGGGGTGCCAGGTGTGATGAGGATGACAGGGGTTAGGTTGTTAGCAAGGTTGCAGTGGGGTGCCAGGTGTAACAAGGATGAGGATGACAGGCGGTGGGGCGTTAGCAAAGTTGCAGTCGGGTGCCAGGTGTGATGAACATGAGGATGACATGGGGTAGGTTGTTAGCAAGGTTGTAGTGGGGTGCCAGGTGTGATGAGGATGAGGATGACAGGGTGAAAGGTGTTAGGAAGTTTGCAGTGGGGTACCAGGTGTGATGAGGATGAGGATAACAGGGGGAAGTGTGTTAGGAAGGTTTCAGTGGGGTGCCATGTGGTAGGAGTATGAGGATGACAGGGGGTAGTGTGTTAGCAAGGTTGCAGTGGGGTGCCAGGTGTGATGAACATTATGATGACAGGGAGTAGGGTGTTAGCAAGGTATTAGTGGGGTGCCAGGTGTGATGAACATGAGGATGAGGATGGCAGTGGGTGGGGTGTTAGCAAGGTTGCAGTGGGTTGCCAGGTGTGATGAACATGAGGATGAGGAAGACAGGGGTGGGGTGTTAGCAAGGTATCAGTAGGATGCCAGGTGTGATGAACATGAGGATGAGGATGACAGGGGATGGGGTGTTAGCAAGGTATCAGTAGGGTGCTAGGTGTGGTGAGGATGACAGGGGATGGGGTGTTAGCAAGGTTGCAGTGGGGTGCCCGGTGTGATGAAGATAAGGATGAGGATGACAGGGGGTGGGGTGTTAGCAAGGTATCAGTGGGGTGCCAGGTGTGATGAAGATAAGGATGAGGATGACAGGGGTGGGGTGTTAGCAAAGTATCAGTGGGGTGCCACGTGTGATAAAGATAAGGATGAGGATGACAGGGGTGGGTTGTTAGCAAGGTATCAGTGGGGTGCCAAGTGTGATGTACATGAGGATAAGGATGACAGGGGGTGAGGTATTACCAAGGTTTCAGTGGAGTGGCAGGTGTGATGAGGATGATGGGGGTAGTGTGTTAGAAATGGGGCAGTGGGGTGCAAGGTGTGATGATGATGAGGATGACAGGGGGTGAGGTATTAGCAAGGTTTCAGTGGGGTGTCAGGTGTGATGAAGATGAGGATGATGGGGGTAGTGTGTTAGAAAGGGGGCAGTGGGGTGCAAGGTGTGATGAGGATGAGGATGACAGGAGGTGAGGTATTAGCAAGGTTTCAGTGGGGTGCCAGGTGTGATGAAGATGAGGATGATGGGGGTAGTCTGTTAGGAAGGGGCAGTGGGGTGCAAGGTGTGATGAAGATGAGGATGATGGGGGTAGTGTGTTAGGAAGGGGCAGTGGGGTGCAAGGTGTGATGAAGATGAGGATGATGGGGGTAGTGTGTTAGGAAGGGGCAGTGGGGTGCAAGGTGTGATGAAGATGAGGATGACAGGAGGTGGGGTGTTAGCAGGGCGGCAGTGGGGTGCCAGATGTGATGAGGATGACAGGGGGTAGTGTGTTAGGAAAGTTGCAGTGGGGTGCCAGGTGGGAGGAGGATGAGGATAACAGGGTGTGGGTAGTGTGTTAGCAAGGTGGCAGTGGGGTGCCAGGTGGGATGAAGATGACAGGGGAGAGAGAGAGAGAGAAGAAAAGAGGAACGGCACAGAGAGAGAAATAAGGATCACAAATATGAAAAAAAGGAAAACATAACAAATTTTTGGCACGATCTGTATTATTTATGAATTTAGAAATTGGGAAATAAATGTATTTTTAAAAGTTTAGAAATATCTATTACCTCAATATGCACATCTGCAGGCTGTAACTGATGCTGTTGAAAGGTCAAAAAAGAACACTACAAAAACATGTATGTACAGTGGTGTTATCTCGTTTATGGGAATCACTGCCTCTTGAAATCCACTACATCCTGTGTCCTCATGTTGTTATGGAAGGTGGATCATCCATCAGTCAAGATGTAACATCCCACCCACTGTGTTCTTTTTTAGTTACAAGGCATGGAGGAGGAGGAAGGGACTGGGCTGTCATTTAGGATCTGGAATACGCCCAAATGTGTGATGTCAATATCATGTGACCCGAAAAGCTCAGATCAAGCAAGAAATGTTCTCTCCAGCAATAGAGACCAAACTGAGCATGTGCAGCAGGACTTCTCTGACTGTGTCTTATCTGGACTTGTCCCGAGTGACCCTGCAGGAGGGGAAGGATCTGTGCATACAGGATAAAACAGCCTTTTTACACAATGCAGAGGATTAATCACTTAAGTGGACCTTCAGTCATTTTTTCAACTTTCCATCTCATAAATCTAAATATAAATAATAGAATAAATATGCCCAAAAAATATATAAAAAAACTAATTTCCTTCTCAGTTTAGGCCGATATGTATTCTTCTACATATTTTTGGTAAAAAAAAATTGCAATAAGTGTTTATTGATTGGTTTGCGCAAAAGTTATAGCGTCTACAAAAGGGGATATATTTATGGCATTTTTATTATTAATTTTGTTTTATTAGTAATGGCGGCGATCTGTGATTTTTATCCTGACTGCGACATTATGGCGGACACATCGGACACTTTTGACACCATTTTGGTGTCTGGTGTCCGTGACTGCTGCCCCTCTCTCCCTTCACTGGCTTCCCCTACCCCACCGTATAAAATTCAAAATGCTAACCACAACATACAAGGCCATCCACAACATCACCCCCAGCTACATCACCAACCTCATCTGCAGATATCACCCAAATCGTCCCCTCCGCTCCTCCCAGGACCTCCTGCTCTCTAGCTCCCTTGTTACTTCCTCTCATGCTCACCTTCAGGACTTCTCCAGAGCCTCTCCCATCCTCTGGAATTCCCTGCCCTGGTATATTCGATCAGCCCCTAACCTGTCCACCTTTAGGAGATCCCTGAAAACTCACTTATTCAGGGAAGCCTATCCCACACCCACCTAACAACTGTCCCAGAGCCACTCCCCATCAAATCATTCCCCGCATCTATTACCTTTTGTACCACCACCCCCTCCCTTTAGAATGTAAGCTCTATGAGCAGGGCCCTCCTGTCCCTTCTGCATTGAACTGTACTGTAATTGTGCTGTCTCCCCTCTACATTGTAAAGTGCTAAGTAAACTGTTGGCGTTATATAAATCGTGTATAATAATAATAATAATAATAATAATTTTGGGACCATTGTCATTTATACAGCGATCAGTGCTATAAAAATGCAATGATTACTTTGTAAATGACACTGGCAGGGAAGGGGTTAAACACTAGGGGGCGATCAAGGGGTTAAGTGTGTCCTAGGGAGTGATTCTAACTGTAGGGGGATGGGCTACCACTGACATGACAGCGATCACTGCTCCCGATGACAGGGAGCAGTAGATCTCTGTCATGTCACTAGGCAGAACAGGGAAATGCCTTGTTTACAAAGGCATCTCCCCGTTCTTCCGCTCCGTACGATCCGATCGCGGGACCCTGGCAGACATCGAGTCCACGGGACCCACGGGCACGGTCACGGAGTACGCGGCAGGAGTGTGTGCGCCCACAAGGCCGCGATTTAAAGGGGACGTACCTATAGTCCCATTTGCCCAGCCGTGCCATTGTGCCAATGTACATTGTCGTGCACTGGTCAGCATGTGGTTAATACTGCTTTAATCCTCGCTGCAGCAGTACTCACACAGAGAAAAGGTGGAGCAGAACTTCGAGACAATCAGTTGTGCTACATGTACAGTAATTGTGCTGGCAAGGAACATGCCGATATCAGGGGCTAGAGGGAGGATGAGCACATCAATCTGCTGCTGCTTTTATGTTCAGTAAGACGCTGGAAGCAGGAAGGTGACCAAATTGTATTGCTTGGTAAAGTAAAGCCTTGTCAGCGACATGGCTGTGCTGTCTGGAAATGCTGTAAATGAGAGACTGAATATTCAAGGGATTTCTGCTAATCCCTGGACAAGGACGGCCTAGGGCCTAGAAGGTGGGGAGATGGCCCTTAAATATTGTAGAGCCTGACCATGTAGAGAGAGGATCCAGAGGCCTGGAGGGGACCCTTATGCTGGGGGGCACTGCCTCCAGGCAGGAGTGCTGCTGACGAGAAGAGTGAGAGAGAGAGAGAGAGAGAGAGAGAGAGAGAGAGAGAGAGAGAGAGAGAGAGAGAGAGAGAGAGAGAGAGGGAGGAAGGAACCAAGGAGGAACCCTCACCCCCCCCCCCTTCACTCATAAACCGGAGACACTCTGATCTGCAAAGTGGGACCTGATCAGCAGAAGGCCTGACCAGAAGTCACCAGCTATGCTCCAGGTTAAAAAAAGGACTGAGTGAGTAAACTTCCACCTTGTCACCCCCCCCCCCCCCCCCCCATAGCCGACGGCAATCTTCAGCTTGCATACCAAGGGACACAGAAGAACTGTTTTACTACTTATCGCTTGCTTGGGGATTCTGCACCAGGAAGCCAGGTGCATTGGCATTTTCACATTAGGAAAAGCTGCAGTACCTGCACATAGTTAGCTGCTGTTTTGTCTAGCCAGAGCATGACAGTATGCAGGAGGGAGTACAGTTAGGTTAGGACCTTGCTAACAAGCTAAGTGATCAAGTTGGCCTTAAATTTTCTTCAGTGTTCAAGTTCTGGGTATCCCATACCTCTCTATACCCCATCCAAGTTATAACCCCTAAATAAAAAAAAAAAGAAGAAAACAAGCTTAAGGACTGGTTTACTTACTTTGTGTGTCTGCTAAAAATGCGTGTTGCCTGGCTGTCAGCTGAAGGGGACCCAAAAATCCAGCAGACCTTTAGGGGGTAGTGCTACATATGTAACATAGCTCTTTACAAATGTACTTCAATTGTGTATTAATATCTCTACAATGGATGGTCAGAAAAACGACGGTAATTTTTGGTTTGTAGAACAGCTTCTATGAATGTATTTCAATTGTGTATTGTACTATTAACAACTTGTCAGACACTTTGTTAGAAGTTGATGAATTTTGTTAAATTATAGGTACATTTCAATCATGCATAGCACGTGTATGTATAAAACATCGCCTCGATTCCTAATTAGCCTTTTCCTACTGATAACCTGGGCTGCTGTGAGCAGAATATTAATCTGAATCTGAATGTATGAAGCAGAAAAAAATAGAAAGGCTTTGAATAAAGTTGACAAGTGTTTAGAGAAAAAAGACTGTATCATAATGTTTCAAGAAATTAAAAAGCTTTTACAATTTCTGTAACATTATTTAATTTCATCTTCTCCCAGTCAAGTAAATAAAAATGTATTTGCTGTCATTGTCAGGCTATTACAAAATTAATATAATTTTTTTTCAGTTCAACTTGACAAATAAAAAAAAAGTTGTGCGCATTGTCTATTGCCTTGAGACCTACATTCTTCTTGGTTATTTAATTTAACCTGTATAACCATCGTACACAATCAACTGTTTAAATGAGGATACACAGGCCTGAGTGGCAATTCATCCTTTGTTTATTAAGAGTTTATAGCCTTTTCTTCTGCAATCTATCATCTAACGTAGTCTACATTAAATCCAGAATGACTACCACAGGGGGAAAACTAAAGTCCGTAACCTAAAATGAAAAGATGCTATGAAATCAAGTACTGTAACAATGAGATGTGATTTAGAACTGTCAGTGGTGACTTCCATTTCTACTAGATTTATGTAATACATTTACAATATCTCACAAAAAGGAGTACACCCCTTACATATTTGTAAATATTTTATTATATCTTTTCATGTGACAACACTGAAGAAATAACACTTTGCTACAATGTAAAGTAGTGAGTGTACAGCTTGTATAACAGTGTAAATTTGTTGTCCCCTCAAAATAACTCAACACCCAGCCATTAATGTCTAAACCGTTGGCAACAAAAGTGAGTACACCCCTAAGTGAAAATGTCTAAAACTGGGCCCAAAGCGTCAATATGTTCTGTGACCACCATTACTTTCCAGCACTGCCTTAACCCTCTTGGGCATGGAGTTCACCAGAGCTTCACAGATTGCCACTGGAGTCCTCTTCCACTTCTCCATGATGACATCACGGAGCTGCTGGATGTTCGAGACGTTGTGCTCCTCCGCCTTCCATTTGAGGATGCCCCAAAGATGCTCAATAGGGTTTAGGTCTGGAGACATGCTTGGCCAGTCCATCACCTTTACCCTCAGCTTCTTTAGCAAGGCAGTGGTCATCTTGGAGGTGTGTTTGGGGTTGTTGTCATGTTGGAATACTGCCCTGCGGCCCAGTCTCTGAAGGGAGGGGATCATGCTCTGCTTCAGTAGGTCACAGTACATGTTGGCATTCATGGTTCCCTCAATGAACTGTAGCTCCCCAGTGCCGGCAGCACTCATGGAGCCCCAGACCATGACACTATCACCACCATGCTTGACTGTAGGCAAGACACAGTTGTCTTTGTACTCCTCACCTGGTTCCTGCCACACACGCTTGACACCATCTGAACCAAATAAGTTTATCTTGGTCTCATCAGACAACAGGACATCTATGTCCTTAGTCTGCTTGTCTTCAGCAAATCTGACTGGCTCCATATGCTGTTTCCCCTTCTGCCAGTCTGAGTTCTGCTGTACAGGGATCTGCAAGAGGCTGCTGCCAATTTAAATTCAGGTGCTTGCACTGCGTGTAGCTAAAATAAAATAAAAATGTAATGATTAATTAATACAGAGCTGCAATAATGTGTGTCTTTTATATCTGTCTGGAGTTTAGCTTTAATGATGATACAAGCATTGCTTGCAAGAGTAGTTCTGAGACATGTTGAGTGATTATTATATGCAAGCTCTTACTTTTGGCAATTATATGGCTAACAGTTAAGCTATTTTCATGTATCAGATTCTTATAACAGGTTATTACAATTATCTAAACCTGAGCCATGACACCTTTCGAAGACATTTTTCTAAAGGAGTGGAGTCGCACATTTCATACCTCTTCTTTATGGCTTAATTCCTAGCTATTATTTTTCCCAAATATATATATGAATTGCAGATTGGAGAAAAAAAATCTGAGGAGGACAGAAATTGCTGTTTAATATATAAATGAAGATAGTCAGTCTAGTCTAATACAAAAAAAAAAAAAAAGGAAAAAATTAATTAAGTACATATTCTGCCAAAAAGGATGTAAAATACTTAGTGACACATCTAATGCCGCGTACACACGGTCCTACTTTTCGTCTACAAAAGTCCAACGGACGCTGATGGACTAAAGCTGGCTGGTAATCCGATCGTGTGTGGGCTTCTCCGGACTTTCAACTGACTTTTTTAGCCTCAAATCCGACGTACTTTAGATTTGAAACATGTTTTAAAACTTTACTTCGTAACTACGACGGACCCCGAAATCCGCTCGTCTGTGTGCTAGTCCGACGGACAAAAAGCCACGCTAGGGCACCTATTGGCTACTGGCTATGAACTTCCTTATTTTAGTCCGGTGTACGTCATCACGTACGAATCCGTTAGACTTTTGTGTGGTCGTGTGTAGGCAAGTCCGTTCGTTAGAAAGTAGGCCGCAAGTCCGCCGCAAGTCCACCGAAAGTCTGCCGGAAGTCTGTCGGACAGGCTGTCCGACTTTTGTAGACGAAAAGTACGACCGTGTGTACGCGGCATAAGTGTGTTAAAGACGACAGGCTGACGAAGGAGCTATAGTTTAAAAAAATTCATATACTTGTGTAACTGTAACAAATATTCATCCAGCAGCTCTTTTGCACTTATCAGATTCTGTTACTAGTACCAAGCATTGGGATCACTCTTCTTTAGTACTTTGAGAACAGTTATATTGGAAGTCTACAGTGTCTTCTAGTTCAAATGAATCATCTGCCAACCTTTGTAAGGATGGAGATTTTTATAATCCTCTCTATAAAAGCTTTTATCTATTTTATCTATGTGGACATCCTGGATCCTACAACAAAAATTCTGGTCAATTTAGCTTCTTGTTTTGTTCCTCTGCTATATCTGGGTGACTGTCTTGACACTTACCATACCACATAAATCTTTCTTTTTTCTTCTGTTTCTTTTTCATCTTTCTTTGTACTTGTATTCAGTTTTCTGACCAATTACGGGTTGTCACTTACTGGTGTACATTCTCTTGAACCAGCTCTACAAATTCTTATACATGTTCATTGTTTTATTCCTAACATTTTTATTCCTTTTATGGTATATATATATATATCTCAACAGACCACAGGACATGGTTCCAGTAATCCATGTCCTTAGTCTGCTTGTCTTCAGCAAACTGTTTGCGGGCTGTCTTGTGCATCATCTTTAGAAGAGGCTTCCTTCTGGGATGACAGCCATGCAGACCAATTTGATGCAGTGTGCAGCGTATGGTCTGAGCACTGACAGGCTGACCCCCCCATCCCTTAAACCTCTGCAGCAATGCTGACACCACTCATATGTCTATTTCCCAAAGACAACCTCTGGATATAACGCTGAGCATGTGCACTCAATGTCTGACCATGGCAAGGCCTGTTCTGAGTGGAACCTGTCTTGTTAAGCCGATGTATGGTCTTTACCACCTTGCTGCAGCTCAGTTTCAGGGTCTTGGCAATCTTCTTATAGCCTAGGCCATCTTTATGTAGAGCAACATTTTTTTTTTCAGATCCTCAGAGAGTTCTTCACCATGAGGTGCCATGTTGAACTTCCAGTGACCAGTATGAGAGAGTGAGAGCGATAACACCAAATTTAACACACCTGCTCCCCATTCACAGCTAAGACCTTGTAACACTAATGAGTCACATGACATCAGGGAGGGAAAATGGCTAATTGGGCCCAATTTGGACATTTTCAATTAGGGGTGTACTCACTTTTGTTGCCAGCAGTTTAGACATTAATGGCTGTGTGTTGAGTTATTTTGAAGGGGCAGTAAATTTACACTGTTATACAAGCTGTACACTCACTACTTTACATTGTAGCAAAGTGTCATTTCTTCAGTGTTGTCACATGAAAAGATATAATAAAATATTAAAATGTGAGGGGTGTACTTACTTTTGTGTATATATATATATATATATATATATATATATATATATATATATATATATATATATATATATATATATAATACAACAGCAAAGGGGTGGGGAAGATGTAGAGAGGTTGAGACTGAAAATGTGAATTAGGGAATATAGAATAGACGTAATGGCAGGTGGTTAAGGGGTTGAGCCTGGTGGCGGAAGTATTCACTGGATTACAGATGCTTGACATTTATTATATGCTTGTTTTTTATCAAATAAATGTGAGTGTATTTTATGAAGCAGGGTCCGTGCGGTTTGTTAAATGTATTAACCCAGGTACTGCAGTATTGGAGGCTGTTCTTTTCTGTTTGTTGTCTATGACCTGCTTGTGAGCTGTGTGGAGCCATTTTGGAGGGGGAACCCTATCGCTCTTAAAGGAACCTAAATACTAAATGTTTGGTCCATCAGATTGATCTGCCTACATTCTTAGTTGACCCTTTTGGGGTCTAAAAAGGTGAGCTTGCACTTCACCTGGTGAAAGGAGCACAAGCTGGAAATTAGTGAAACACTATTTCACAATTCAGAAGAAGATTTAATATTCATATTCAATTTGTTGACTTTTTTGCGGTGGTCAGGGACTTATTCTGTGTGTGATTGGGGGGGTTCAGTGTTTCCAGAGATGATGAAAGTGAATTTTCTTATATTTTGGTCGTAAGTGTATTCATATTTGTAAAATTTGGCCTAAATTTTACTATTGTAAATCATTGTGTAATCATATTGTATGTGTGGCAAGTTTAAATAAAATACATGTTGAAGTTTAGCATGCCATTATCCTGAATTGTTAATAGAGAAGTGCGGGATTTCAAACTAACATATATACTCAATTAGGTAGATGCAGCATCAATCCGATGCTGCATCTGCCCCCCGCTGCCTCTACATCGAGATCTGAGCGGTCAAAGACCACTCGGTTCCTGGTCTTCAGTAAGCAGAGAGGTTCTGTCAGTCACCGGCTCTATGCTCTGCCCCTCCAACTGTCACTGGAGTGCTGGACTTTGGAGTGGGCGGGGGTGGCCGGCTCAGGCTCTCAGTGGAGCGTTGAGAAGCCGAGCCAGCTGCTGGTCCAGGCCTCTGGGTGGATCCTGTCCACCCACTGTTGGCTGAATCTGGGTCACAGGAGTGCAGAACTAAGTGCACCCCTGTGACCCACAAGAGAAGTAGGGCCAATCGAGAGTTTTTACAGTACTTCTCCTTTAAGTCAATGTATTGTGTCGTCATTGGTAATTTAACCTCTTTCTATACAGTCTCTGAGTCCCTTTAATTAGGCTATTGTGTCCAGGGGGTGGGAAGGTCTGCCTGATCATGTGACCCACTGTCATTGGCTATCATACTGGAAGGAAGATGGTGAGAAGATTCCAGCACCCATGACTGACAGGTGCTGGAGGGGTAAGTCTGGCATAATGTGCTACAGTATATTGACACTAATGCTCGTACACACGGTAGGATTTTCTGATGGAAAATGTCCGATCGGAGCGTGTTGTCGGAAATTCCGACCATGTGTGGGCTCCATCGGACATTTTCCATCGGATTTTCCGACACACAAAGTTGGAGAGCAGGAGATAAAATTTTCCGACAACAAAATCCGTTGTCGGAAATTCCGATTGTGTGTACACAAATCCGACGGACAAAGTGCCACGCATGCTCAGAATAAATAAAGAGATGAAAGCTATTGGCCACTGCCCCGTTTATAGTCCCGACGTACGTGTTTTACGTCACCGCGTTCAAAATGATCGGATTTTCCGACAACTTTGTATGACCGTGTGTATGCAAGACAAGTTTGAGCCAACATCCGTCGGAAAAAATCCTAGGATTTTGTTGTCGGAATGTCCGAACAAAGTCCGACCGTGTGTACGCCCTATTAGAGTTCCTGGGGCTGTTTATCACACCCCTCAGAACCAGTGGCAGCTGGTGCTCAATACTTGTGGGGCGGCAAACCAACGCCACCCCCACCCTGGTGGGAGACCGACAATCAGGAAGGCAGCAATCACCCCCCCAGGCGGGAGTTGGACGAATGGGAACTCAGTGCTTAGAGGCCTCCTTACCTTAGGAGGCAAGTGACGAGTCCTGGCTGGGATGACATCCTGATCTCCCCTCATCCTGGATGTGGCTGCGGGACGTTCCTGCTGCATACATTGTTCCTATTATGGCTTTTTCCTCGCCCGGGGGCCTTCTCCTCCTGGCCGAACAGAAAGTTGGTCCTAATACTCCCTGGCCATTCAGGTCTCAGGACCCACTTCCTGGTTGGGATTAGAATCAGGAAGACAATAGCGAATATTCATTCACCATTGTCACGCAACCGGGTTGGCTCAGGGCGCAGTGCTTTGCTCCCCGAGCCCACCTTTTTCTGAAGCCAATTAGAGCCTTAGTCTACCTACTAAGGGGAAATTTAAGGGGAAATTTAAGAGCGAACAAAAGTCATGTATTAACTGCAATGTAAAATACATATAAAAGCAAAGGAGAAGGTCTTCAAAAAATACAAGGTTGAGGGATCATCATCAGCATTCAGACTTTATAAAGAATGCAACAAGAAATGTAATGCCGCGTGCACATGATTGGAATTTCGGCCTGCAAAATGAGAGTTTCTTTTCGGGAAAATGCAACCGTGTGTATGCTCCATCGGTCTAATGCTGGCCGAATTCCAGCCAGCAAAAGATTGAGAGCATGCTCTTAATTTTTCGGTCGGGAAAAGTTCCTATCCAAAAATGTGATCATCTGTGGCAATTCCGATGCGCAAAATCCCTACGCATGCTCGGAAACAATTCAACGCATGCTCTGAAGCATTGAACTTAATTTTCTCTGCTCGTTGTAGTGTTGTACGTCACCGCGTTCTTGACGGTCAAAATTTCAGCGAACTTTTGTGTGACCGTGAGTATGCAAGGCAAACTTGAGTGGAAACCCATCGGAAAAGTCGTCATATCTTTTTCCGACGAGAAAACTGATCGTGTGTACGCGACATAAGGGTGCAATTAGGGCGGCTAAGATAGAACACGAAAGACACATAGCGGAGGAGAGCAAAAAAAAAATCCCAAGAAATTCTTTAAGTATGTAAACAGTAAAAAAGGGAGGACAGACCATATTGGCCCCATAAAGCATGAGGAAGGACATCTGGTTACAAAGGATGGGGAGATGGCGAAGGTATTGAATTTATTCTTCTCCTCAGTCTTCACGAGGGAATCGGGGGGCTTCAGTAAACGAAACTGCAGTGTTTATCCTCATGACACATCACAGGAAGCACCTCCATTGTTAACAGAGGACAGAATTAAAATTAGACTTTGGAAACTTAACATTAATAAATCACTGGGACCAGATGGCTTGCATCCGAGGGTCCTTAGGGAACTCAGTCAAGTAATTTCCAGACCAGTCTACTGACTGGAATGGTAGCAGGTGATTGGAGAAAAGTCAATGTAGCACCAATATTTAAAAAGGGCCCAAAATACATCCCTGGGAATTACAGACCAGTTAGCCTAACATCAATAGTGTGCAAGCTCTTGGAGGGGATGATAAGGGACTATATACAAGATTTTAGTATTTTAATGAAAACGGTATCATTAGCAGTAATCAGCATGGATTCATGAAGAATCGTTCTTGCCAAACCAATCTACTAACCTTCTATGAGGAGGTGAGTTGCCATCTAGATAAAGGAAGGCCCATAGACGTGGTGTATCTGGATTTTGCAAAAGCATTTGACACAGTTCCCCATAAATGTTTACTGTACAAAATAAGGTCTGTTGGCATGGACCATAGGGTGAGTACATGGATTGAAAACTGGCTACAAGGGCGAGTTCAGAGGGTGGTGATAAATGGGGAGTACTCAGAATGGTCAGGGGTGGGTAGTAGGTTTCTGTGCTGGGACAAATCCTATTTAATTTGTTCATAAACTACCTGGAGGATGGGGTAAACAGTTCAATCTCTGTATTTGTGGACAATACTAAGCTAAGCAGGGCAATAACTTCTCCGCAGAATGTGGAAACCTTGCAAAAAGATCTTAACAAATTAATGGGGTGGGCAACTACATGGCAAATGAGGTTTAATGTAGAAAAATGTAAAATAATGCAATTGGGTGACAAAAAATAAATGCAATCTATACACTGGGGGGAGAGAACCTCTGGGGGAATCTAGGATGGAAAAGGACCTGGGAGTCTTAGTAGATGATAGGCTCAGCAATGGCATTCAATGCCAAGCTGCTGCTAACAAGCAAACAGAATATTGGCATGCATTAAAAAGGAGATCAACTCCAGAGATAAAGCAAAAATTCTCCCGCTCTACAAGACTCTGGTCTGGCCGCACCTAGAGTATGCTGTCCAGTTCTGGGCACCAGTCCTCAGGAAGGATGTACTGGAAATGGAGCGAGTACAAAGCAGGGCAACAAAGCTAATAAAGGGTCTGGAGGATATTAGTTATGAGGAAAGGTTGCGAGCGCTGAACTTATTCTCTCTGAAGAAGAGACACTTGAGAAGGGATATTATTTCTATTTACAAATACCGTACTGGTTACCCCACAATAGGGATAAAACTTTTTTGCAGAAGGGAGTTTAACAAGACATGTAACCACTCATTAAAATTAGAAGAAAGGAGGTTTAATCTTAAACTATGTTGAGGATTCTTTACTGTAAGAGCGGCAAAGGATATAGAATTCTCTTCCACAGGCAGTGGTCTCAGCGGGGAGCATCGATAGTTTCAAAAAACTATTAGATAAGCACCTGAACGACCGCAATGTACAGGGATATACAATGTAATACTGACATATAATCACACACATAGGTTGGACTTCTTTTTTCAACCTCACCTACTATGTAACTATGTAACATGCAGAGTGGCTAAGGTACTGTTTATGGGTGATACACTTCATTTGGAAAAATCTTTTTACCAGCAGAGGTGTTGTTCTGATAGAGTTGAGAAACTATGGGCCCCTGGTTAGACACTTTAGGTCTCAGCACTTTAGACTTGGTAGCTAGTAGAATTCCCTGTGCTAGTTGGGCAGGTTTTAGAGTATTGACAGGATCTTTTGCCTGATATTATTGTTTCATTGTACTGATCAAGTGATCTAAGGCACTTCTGACCCTAAAAGTATTGCTTCATGTACACTAGCAGCCCCTGGCAGCTCCTAAACTTTAGGCTTTTTTTTCGTCAAACTCAACTCCATAAAAGCCTACGTGTCCATGTACACATAGGCTTTTAGCAGAGTTTAGGAGCTTCCGCATTTAGGTGAGGCTAAACCTCCCATTTCTGAATGTGGAAGAATTGCATTCAGAATAGGAAAGTTTTGACCGCTGGCCACAGGAAAATGCAAATCGTGGCAAAATCATGGTAAAAATGCGGTTTGCATTTTTGCCGTGTTTTACCGCAGCCACGGTCAGGGTAGGCTAGTGTACATGTAGCCTAACTTGTCAACTTACCCTATAATTATTCTTCTAACTGGCATGTGTAGTGGTACCTAATATGTGTAGCATAATATGTTTTTTTTTTTATGTACCTTTGTACATGTCTAGGATAAAGGTCTGAGCAGTACCCCAGCGCTCTGTTTGTTTGACAATTTCTTGCCTATTAGCACGGTACTACCTTCATGGAGTTTGCATGTTCTCCCTGTGCTTGTGTGGGTTTTCTCTGGGTGCTCCGGTTTCCTCCTACACTCCAAAGACATACTGGTATGTTTATTGGATCCTATCTAAATTGGCCTTAATATGTGTACAGTATGTATGAATGTGACTTAGGGACCTTAGATTTTAAGCTTCTTGAGGGCAGGTGATGTGAATAGATAATATATATGTAAAGCGCTGTGTAAATTGACAGTGCTATATAAGTACCTGTAATAAATAAATCAATAAATGGTTTTTTTTTAACATTCTTTTCCTAGTGACTAGATTCAAGCATAGTTGTAAAAGGGTTAGCTCATTTATGTTTTAAGAGGTTAAACTGGTTTAAAGCAGACAGAACAAGAAAAAAAATCAAATTATTATCAGATGCAGTATATTTAACACATTATTATGAACCTTTACATCACTGAGTTTGTGATGGTACCGTGTTAACATTAAGGCTATATGTATTGTATTCTTACCACTAGATGGCAGTGTAAGACTACATTTCAATTACAAATGTAGTGATGGAAATCTTGCAGAAAATATTTGTCAGATGAAGAGAACAATTCTTCTGTCCAAAAATCAGGTAAATGTCTATTTTAGCTTTAAACAGATCTATAGTAATAGTAATATAGTAATAGTAATCTATAGTAATAGGTCTTCTTTACAGGAGGCAGTGTCAGCAGCTCCCCAATGCACTGTGTAAATTAGATATTTTTTTTAGAAAGGCTATGCAAGCTCCTGAGTATTACATTTTGGGGTGGCAGAGACAGAGGCAGTGTCATGTGTTCACCCATTCCTGGTACTGCTGGGTTTCCGGACTATGATGGTAGTTCGGGGGAACAGGGAAGTGAGTATAAGGCTAGTAAAAGCTACTGAAACTGCAAAGTATAAATATAGATTCAGTACTAGCCTACCGGCTTATATCCATAAAATTGTTTGTAATATATCCAGTGGTATTTAAAAACTATGCATTGCAATTGTATTATATTTTTCTCTTTAAACATGTCCTAAATTACAGAAGACTTGGAGGATATGTGGGAATACCCTTTTCTTCAATTAGTGGCAGTGAAGGACCGTTTAATTCAATTCCGGATTCTACACCGGGTGTATTTAACGCCGCAACGTCTGAACAAAATTTATCTTAATATTATTTTTGGAAGTGTGGTAACCTAGAGGCCGGTTTCTGTCATATGTTGTGGTCCTGTTCCAAAGTGCACTCTTTCTGGGTAGAAGTGACGCAATTTATAACCGCGCTGTTAACAATCCCAATCCGGCTGACTGTACCGGTCTGCTTGCTTGGCCTGGTGGGCTCTTTAGCGCACCGCACAACAACTAAGACCCTCATAGGACTTCTACTCTTTTACGCCCGTAAAGCAATATTACTAAAATGGAAACAACCTGATGCGCCCTCTCTGTCCTCTTGGAAAGCCCTGGTCAATTCTACAATACCATTATATAAAGCCACATACCACTCCCGTGGGTGTACTGCTAAGTTTGACAAAATATGGAAACTATGGCTTGACTCTACCTCCACTAATGATGCTCAAGAGTAGACGGTATATCTGACACTCATTAACTCCCCTTTCTGTGCTAACACTTGCTAAGACCCTTGTGACACCCCTATAGTTGAACCTTTAATGTCCTAGGCCTAGTACCAGAATCCCCTCTTGGGAAACCTCACCTTCATCGAAGACGAGTTGCACATTCTCCTTTCATAATCTCTCCAATTGGAGTGATTGAGCAGTGGTATCTAGTTTTTGTTTTGTTTTTTAGTTATTGTTTTGTATTTTATCTGTTCTTCTGTCGATAACAGCACTGTTTTAGGCAGATAACCTGTTGTTAGGTACCGATTTACATGGTACTTTTTGAGAGGGGGAATGCCCAAAGGTTCTGTTTTTGTAAATCTATTAAAAACCAATAAAGAGAATTTAAAAACAAAAAAACATGTCCTAAATTAACTGAAGTTTACATTGTATTTTGAATGGCTAGTCCATCCTAAAATTATATTTCATTTGTTGTTGGATTATGGTTTTCCAACCCACCTTTTAGTCCAGTAACAGGATTGTATTTTAAAATCAAAGTCCTATGAACACACTTCTATTAGCAATGCAGAAATGGGTCCTAATTTTCAGGGTTTTATTCAAGACATGGCACCTAATCTGGAATTAAATTTCAATATACATAAAAAGTGAATGCAGCGCTAAAGCAAACAACAAGAAAAAATATTTTCAAATTTGCAAGTGAAAAAATGTAATATGGAAAACTAAGGCAGAGTCCCAGTGCAAAAATCAATCCATAAATCAAGAAATAAACAGCAAACATCCATCCTTGTGAGATATTGGTGACTAATTGTAAGAAATCGTGAATAATCCTCCAAAAAATGTGCATCCAACTCCACACCCAAGTGAGTAAGTAGCCTGCTTACCAGCTATCCGTGACTGCTAAAAAGCAGTCTCACCCAACACAGGGAAATCGGTCTCCTCAAGACCATTAAGAATGTCTGGACCCATAGCTAGGACGATGTCACTCAGAAAATATAAAAGAAAGTGCTTCCATAGTGTAGTACATTAAAAATGCAGTTTAATGTAATAAGTGGTTTGCACTTACAAGATATATGACGTATCAGAGGCAGTACAACAATGTGTCTCATCAGTGAGGTCCGCAGGATCAGGCTTCCGTTCGCTTCCTATTCCTTTTGCTCATCAAAAGCTTGAAAAAATAACGTGATGACGTCACTCAAATTAATCAATTAAAAAAAAATAATTATTAAATTTCAATGCAGGGAAAGAGCATTTTCACTCAAGACACAAGTCGTCACTAGGAGGCAGTAAAAAACTGCTCCAATTGTAACCATAAAAAGACAGGGTATTACCAGGAGACAGTCTTAATGACTATTCACCCACGGATAGGGTATCACCAAGAGACAATTCTAAAACACCTCCAATATTATTCATCCAAGGATAGGTCAATACTAAGTAAGAGACAGTACTAAAAAATGCTTCCATATTATTCTCCTAATGGTAGGGCAAAATCCGGAGAAAGAGGAGAGATTCTAAAACCATTCCAATACTATTCAGAAAAGGAGAGGACACCACCAGTAGACAGTCCTAACTCTGATTAAATATTATTCACCCAAGGATAGGGCAATTCAGAAAAGGAAAGGGCACCACCAGGAGACAGTCCTAACTCTGATTAAATATTATTCACCCAAGGATAGGGCGACACCAGAAGAAAGTCCCAAAACTGCTCTAGTACTATTTCACCCAAGGCACAGGGCAAAACCAGGAGAATGTCCTAAAACTTCACAATTAATATTCACTCCAATAATATTCACAAGGTGTCACCAGGATAAAGTCCTAAAACCGCACCAGTATTTGCCCAAGGATAGGCTTCACCGGGAAAATGTTTGGGCTTTGGGCCGTCACTCTCTAGGCCTAATATCCATTAATTGTGACTTTGTTTTTTACTGAATATGCACAATTTCTACATAAAATATATATATATTTTTTGTGGTGTCAGTTGTTTCTTCATATACTCCAAATAGAATCAAATATGATATCCTAAAAATTTAGCTTTAAAGCTGCCCTATGTTTGCCATAAAGAAACATTTGTAATAATTAGGCATGTGCAATTCGTTTCGTTCCGAATTCGTTTTTTAACGAATTTCGACAAATTCGTTAATTCGGGAATATCCGAATTAACGAAAACCCGTTTAACGAATTTTTTCCGAATATTCGTAAATTCGATAAAATTGGACATTCGTAAATTCGGGCATTCGAACATTCGTACATTCGCAATTTACATTCGTACATTCGTACATTCGTGCATTCGTACATTAGTAAATTAGTGAATTCGTAAATTTGTAAATTCGAAAATTCGGAAATCTGAAATAATAGTTAACTAATAATAACTTAACTATTAGTAATTACTAGTAACTTTTAATTTATAGGTATTGTAATTTCCTTTTAAATTTGGCTGTTAGTGAACGTAACACATACAAATTTATCCGAAGTTATGAATGATCCGAAAAAACGGAATGGAACGTAATGAATTAATAATAATAAATGACAATAATAATTAATAACAATGTTTTATTATTATTATTGATTATTAATTTGTTCCGTTCCATTTGTTTAGATGCAGCATTCGTTTTGGATAATTCGTAACTTCGGTTAAATTTGTATTTGTTACGTTCACTGACAGTCAAGTTTGAAAGGAAATTACAATACCTATAATTTAATAGTTAGTTACTATTTCAGATTTTTGAATTTTCGGGTTTTTGGATTTTCAAACTTCGAATTTACAAATTTCCGAATTTTCTAATTTACAAATGTACGATTTTACGAATGTACGAATTTACGAATGTACAAATGTACAAATGTAAAAATGTACGAATGTACGAATGAACGAATGTACGAATGAACGAATGTTCGAATTACGAATGTACCAATGTACGAATGAACGAATTTACGAATCGCAATCATAACGAATGACCCGAAAAACGAAAAAAATAATAAACTAATGAAACGAAAACGAAAATGAACGATTTTTTTTGGCTGTGCACATGTCTAGTAATAATTGAATAGGCATATATTATATCCTTAAAATAAGCTGTGTGACAAGACAAAGGGGGGCAGCCTCGCTGAATTCATCAGGGGCTACTGTTGAATCACTCAAGATATATTAGATAGATGTTTGACCCAGTCTTTGGTGAGTTAGAGGGAAGCCTATGATACAGTATATGCAGGCTGTATTTCCCTTTTCGGTTAAGGGGTTGGGGCCAGTCTGGGAAGCAGACCTTTTCTAACAAATGCAATATGCAGAATTACAGCTGTATTTCTATATTCTAGATCCGATGTTGCCAAGTAAAGCCATCTTGTCCAACTGTAGCCAACATACGGTAACTTTTCTTAGCCATGGATCCATTTGCTAGAGTAACTACAGCCACCTTGCATTTACTTCTCTAAAAAAGCTACTGCAACAATGCTGAAGAAGTGTTTCACTGCTTTACCCCCTTCTACAATATAGGTGTTTTGCTTGGCAAGATATATACTTCAGCCCGTGAGAGTCTGATTGCCACGTTGTTGTTGGTCTGCAGCCAACACTATGCGCAGTACATCCTGTTATATGTACTGCTCATGGGCAATGAAAGGAACAGAACTAGCTGCAATCATGTGGTGCATGATGGCTCAATGTGGGGAGGGGAGGACTTCAGTTGCTGTCAGAATGCCAATTGTTGGTATACCGCAGTCTGCTGTAACCAAATATATGAAACTACCAAAAGCATACAGCTTAAGGACAAAGAAGACACAAATATGGGATAAAAAGATGAAGAGGGCAGGGAAGAGAAATAGAGGAGACCAGGCAGAACAGGGTTAGATGAGAATACAGGATACCTGGTAGTATAAAGTTAGAAGTTTGGCCAGAATGGGCACCAGACAAATAAAGGAACAAGAAAACCAGCATCTGATTGGCATCTGATGAGTGCTGGCAGCTGATATAGAAAGGCTGCAAGCGCTGACATGTATGTTCTGGGGGGGGGGGTTCCCCCTGTCAGAATACAATTGCTCAGTGGGGAGATTGCTGTACTAACATTGCATAGTTAGTACAGCAAACTCTTCAGTTTTTTTTTTTTTTTAATTCTGTCCGCTGGGTTGAACGAATAAAAACGTAAAGTTTGTACCAGACTTTAATATGAAGCACCGCCGACCAGTGGGAGAAACACACACTCGTGGAAACTGGAAATTGCACCACTCCTGTGCAGTAGCCACAGTGTCACCTGCAGGTATCCTGGCTTCTCTGCATGTCCCTAGCACCTGCCTAAAATAATGAAAACATTTTTCTGTGCTAATCCTTCAAAATTAATTTGATATAGGTATCCAAACAAGAAAAAACATACGGTTAATGCAGTTGTCCAACCTGGTGATGCCCAATAGGGCAAAACACAAAAGACAGAGCTAATGACACTGGATCATGGAATGTATGTGCGCTATATTATTACTTTAAAAACATACTTATTCTGCACTATACAATTTACTTTTATGTTCTGGTTATCCAATACAAGTGACCCTTTGGGTGTTAAAAAACAAGATGCAACGATGAGAAGGTTTACTCAGTAGTTTGCCAAATGGATCAAGTAATAAATAAAATCTCTGATGCACTTGCTAATCTTTTTAGAACTTGCACAGACATGTAAGGTAGCTTTTCAGATTAGAGTAGCAGATGATTTTTTGTTGGAGGTTTGTGTGCTTTTCTTGCAAATAAGTGCTGTTCTTACATTTCTGATAGTTCTGATTGTAGTTGGTTGCTCAAAAAAGGCGGCTCATTGTTTGGTTAATTTCTAAAAGCAATTGTTGCTATTATATGCTATGTTTTGTATTTGTATGTGTATTTGTCTTCAGGGCATTTCTGAGGAATTGTAAAAGCAACCAAGACTGTGTCCTTCGTTTTTCGGTTCTTTGAATGAAGATTCTTAGGTCATAGAAGTGAAGTGCTTTTGTTTTTAAAGTGTAAAGTGATTATAAATAAACAAAAGGAGGGAGCTGATAAAGAAAAAGTGCTATATGTTTTACCACTGACTGAGTGCTTGCTTATATGCTAATTCAAGGCTGTATATAACATGTTTCTTGCTAAAATGATTTTGCAGAAATATGTTATTAAAATAAGTTGTTATTCTATTTTCTGGAATGTCTTGTTGTGCAATGTGTAGAGACAGTTAATCTACACATTATGTAGCAAGAGTCTGAGTCAAAGTCAAGCCTCTGATAGGGTGTTCCAAAATAACAGAAATTAATCTCTCTTGTAAATGTTTTATTAATTGCGTGTTCAAATTCATAAAGTAGAACTAAAGGCAAAACTTTTATTTTTATTTTGGATAGAGTAAGGTATAGTTAAAACCCCTGTAATGTTTGTTTTTGCTTTTTTTGTCCCATTGGGGAGATTTACCTTCACTTCCTGTCCCATAGCCAAAACAGGAAGTGAGAATTAAGGGAATCTCTTGGGAACTCCTAGGCCACCAGAACTATTGTCCCCATTGGACGATTTCCCCTCTATCACTTTTTCAATGATAATGGTAAACAGAACAAATAAAGAGGGTAATACACCCTAACAGGGGCACAGATAGCAAAAAAAAATGACAGGTGTTCTAATTCAGTGGTCATCAACCCTGTCCTCAGGACCCACCAACAGGCCAGGTTTGCAAGATAACTGAAATACATCACAGGTGATATCATTTGCTGCTCAGTGATTGTAGTATTCTAGTCTGCATCTCCCCAAGGTAATACATAAATACATAGAACCTGGCCTGTTAGTGGGCCCTGAGGACAGGGTTGATGACCACTGCTTTAACCCATCTCCCCTCTATCCAAAAAAAAATGTTGCCTTTAGTTATACTTTAAGTCAATGTGTATATCTCACAAAAGTGAGTACGCAACTTTTCACACAGTTTAAAATCAGATTATCTTTAAATAATATACCTCATATTCCAGTACTATTTAGGCAATTATATCATGCTCTAAACATTATTTCCATGTGCACTACTCCAGGTTTTAGCAGAGTAAGGGTTTGGGCGCTATTTGGTTTCAGAGAACTATAGTAAATTCGATTTTGGGAGTATTTTTTTACCAGCGCAATAGTGAATAATAGTGAATATTGATATAGCGCTATAGTAAATGACCCCCATTATTACCAAAAGTATTGGGACGGCTGTCCACAAGGTTCAGGAGGTGTCTATGGGAATGTTTGACCATTCTTCCAGAAGTGAACTTGTGAGGTCGGGCACTGATTTTGGACGAGAAGGCCTGGCTCACAGTCTCTGATCAAATTCACCCCAAGGTGTTCTATCGGGTTAAGTTAAGTTCCTCCACCCCAAACTCGCTCATCCATGTCTCTATGGATCTTGGTTGCATCCTGTGTGCATGAGGCCTAATACAGTATCTCACAAAAGTGAGTACACCCCTCACATTTTTGTAATTATTTTATTATATCTTTTCATGTGACAACACTGAAGAAATGACACTTTGCTACAATGTAAAGTAGTGTAACAGTGTAAATTTGCTGTTCCCCAGGGTGGATAAAAATCAATTAATCTGATTTTTATTTATTTCAATCGATTTTTTAGATTTTTATCAAATTTATTTTAATAAAATGCTTTTGGAGTAAAAATCTATCCAAAGATCGTTTTCTATTTAAGATACATTAATAATTTAGTTTATTCAGCATGAAATGGAGCATGAGGCTGTATATTGTGCAATATTTACATTTTTGGTAAACTCATTCAATGAATCCAAGCTCTGCAAGCTGAGATAACATGCACTGCATTAATGCATTCACACAATTTCACAGTAACCATGAGATAAACCAAAGTTCAGGAATATTCCTTTATTCCATTGCTTTGCAAATCTATGTACACTACAAACTGTATGATTGAATTGGTTCTGATATCGCTGTTTTACTAACTTGACAGCTTATTATTCTAAATAGGAAACCTTCATTTTGTTTGCAAATAGTGCTTACATTTAAAGAGCATCTGTCATTTCAGATCCTTCATGGCAGCGCCTGTTAGCGGGCATCCACTCACCTGCTGCCACCATGTCCCTCACCTTGTTGTGTCACTGCCTATCACCAGCCATCCCATTAAAGTGAATGGGGACTGAGGGGGAGTCAACAGCGGTTAGAGGAGGAGCTGCTGCAGGACAGAGATGACAGTTTCTCTTTATAAATTATGATTTAAATCGAGTTGATTTAGATCAAGCCTTTTACTAGTGATTTAAATCGTGATTTAAATTGACTTGATTAAAATCAAATCCACCCTGCTGTCCCCTCAAAATACCTCAACATACAGCCATTAATGTCTAAACCGCTGACAACCAAAGTGAGTACACCCCTAAGTGAAAATGTCCAAATTGGGACCAAAGTGTCAATCTTTTGTGTGACCACCACTATTTTCCACTAGTTCACCAGAGCTTCACAAGTTGCCATTAGAGTCCTCTTCTACTCCTCCATGATGACATTATGGAGCTGGTGGATGTAAGGCCCCTTTCACACTGGGGCGGTAGGGGGCGTCGGCGGTAAAACAGCGCTATTTTTAGCGCTGTTTTACCGCGGTATTCGGCCGCTAGCGGTGCGGTTTTAACCCCCCGCGCTGGCGGCCAAAAAAGGGTTAAAACCCCTCGTATAGCGCGGCTATAGCCGCGGTATTACCGCGGTATAGCCGCGCTGTCCCATTGATTTCAATGGGCAGGAGCGGTTTAGGAGCGGTGAATACACCGCTCCAAAGATGCGGCTTGCAGGAGATTTTTTCTTCTCCTGCCAGCGCACCGCTTCAGTGTGAAAGCCCTCGGGCTTTCACACTGAACAAACAGCGGAGGCTGTTTAGGGGCGGTTTACAGGCGCTATTTTTAGCGCAATAACGCCTGCAAACCGCCCCAGTGTGAAAGGGGCCTTAGAGACCTTGCGCTTCTCAACTTTCCGTTTGAGGATGCCCCACAGATGCTCAATAGGGTTTAGGTCTGGAGACATGCTTGGCCAGTCCATCACCTTTAACCTCAGCTTCTTTATCAAGGCAGTGGTCGTCTTGGAGGTGTTTTTAGGGTTGTTATCATGTTATCATACTGCCCTGCTGCCCAGTCTCCAAAGGGAGGGGCTCATGCTCTGCTTCAGTATGTCACAGTACATGTTGGCATTCATGGTTCCCTCAATGAACTGTAGCTCCCCAGTGCCGGCAGCACTCATGCAGCCCCAGACCATGACACTATCACCACCATGCTTGACTGTAAGCAAGACATACTTGTCTTTGTACTCCTCACCTGGTTGCCGCCACACACGCTTGACACCATCTGAACCAAATGAGTTTATCTTGGTCTCATCAGACCACAGGACATGGTTCCAGTAATCCATGTCCTTAGTCTGCTTGTCTTCAACAAACTGTTTTGCAGGCTTACTTGTGCATCATCTTTAGAAGAGGCTTTCTTCTGGGATGACAGCTATGCAGACCAATTTGATGCAGTGTGTGGCGTATGATCTGAGCACTGACAGGCTGACTCCCCACCCCTTCAACCTTTGCAGCAATGCTGGCAGCACTCATATGTCTATTTCCCAAAGACAACCTCTGGATATGATGTTGAGCACGTGCACTGAACTTCTTTGGTCGACCATGGCGAGGCCTGTTCTGAGTGGAACTTGTCCTGTTAAACCGCTGTATGGTCTTGGCCACCATGTTGCAGCTCAGTTTCAGGATCTTGGCAATCTTCTTATAGCCTAGGCCTTTATGTAGAGCAACAATTCATTTTTTCAGATCCTCAGAGAGGTCTTTGCCATGGGGTGCCATGTTGAACTTCCAGTGACCAGTGTGAGAGAGTGAGAGCGATAACACCAAATTTAACACACCTGCTCCCCATTCACACCTGAGACCTTGTAATACTAACGAGTAACATGACACCGGGAAGGAAAAATGGCTAATTGGGCCCAATTTGGACATTTTCACTTAGGGGTGTACTCACTTTTGTTGCCAGCAGTTTAGACATTAATTGCTGTGTGTTGAGTTATTTTGAGGGGACAGCAAATTTACACTGTTATACAAGCTGTACACTCACTACTTTACATTGTAGCAAAGTGTAATTTCTTCAGTGTTGTCACATAAAAAGATATAAAAAAATATTTACAAAAATGTGAGGGGTGTACTCACTTTTGTGAGATACTGTATGTATTATTAGGCCTCATGCCCACAGGATGCAACTAAGGTTCATGAAGACATGGATGAGTGAGTTTGGGATGGAGGAACTTAACTGGCCTGCACAGAGTCCTGACCTCAACCCGACTGAGCACCTTTGGGGTGAATTTGATCAGAGACTGCGAGCCAGGCCTTCTCGTCCAAAATCAGTGCCCGACCTCACAAGTTCACTTCTGGAAGAATGGTCAAACATTCCCATAGACACCTCCTGAACCTTGTGGACAGCCTTCCCAGAAGAGGTGAAGCTGTTATAGCTGCAAAGGGAGGGCCAACTCAATATTGAACACTATGGACTAAGACTAGGATACCATTAAAGTTCATGTGCATGTAAAGGCAGGCGTCCCAAAACTTTTGGTAATAATGGAGGTAATTTACTATAGCGCTGCAGCGCTAATTACCGCAAATTAGCGCTAAAACAGTATTCACTATAGCGCTGGTAGAAAAATACTCCCAAAATCGAATTTACTATAGTTCCCTGAAACCAAATAGTGCCCAAACCCTTACTCTGCTAAAACCTGGCTAAATTTGATTTGGCCCACCCTTTGCAGCTAGAACAGCTTCTGGGAAGGCTAGGAAGGCTGTCCACAAGGCTTAGTGTGTCTATGGGAACTTTTGACCATTCTTCCAGAAGTGCAATTGTGAGGCCAGGGACTGATGTTGGATGAGAAGGCCTGGCTCGCAGTCTCTGCTCTAATTCAGCCAACAGGTGTTCTATCGGGTTGAGGTCAGGACTCTGTGCAGGCCAGTTAAGTTCCTCCACCCCAAACTCGCTCATCCATGTCTTTAGGGACCTTGCTTTGTGCACTGGTGTGCAGTCATGTTAGAACAGGAAGGGGCCATCCCCAAACTGTTCCCACAAAGTTGGGAGCATGAAATTGTCTTAAGGGCCGTACACACGATCAGACTTTTTGACAACAAACATGCAAATTAGCTGTTTTGGAGCAACATCCGACCGTGTGTACGCTCCATCGGACAAACTTTTTCAGTTTCCATCGGACTTTTCTTGGCTGTGCGAACGGACAAACTTTCCGGCAACAAAAGTCCGATGGAGCAAAGTCCAATCGTGTGTACACAAAGCCATCGGACTTTTGTACAAACTACAGTACGCAGCCGCGAGAATGTTTCTAGCGCGATCGGATCGCGCTGGTTCTCGGCGGCAGGGTACTGTACATCTCGCGCTAGCTGCAATAGAAAAAAACACATTTTCCTACTGCAGCGGGCGCGAGAGGGAATTCCCCTCTGGGGAAATACCAAGCCCTTCGGTCTGGTATGGATTTTAAGCGGAACCCCTACGCCGAAAAAACGGCGTGGGGGTCCCCCCAAAGTCCATACCAGACCCTTATCCGAGCACGCAGCCTGGCCGGTCAGGAAAGGGGGTGGGGACAAGCGAGCGCCCCCCCTCCTGAGCCGTACCAGGCCATATGATCTCAACATGGGGGGTGGGTGCTTTTGGGGAGGGGGCGCCCTGCGGGCCCCCCACCCCAAAGCACCTTGTCCCCATGTTGATGAGGACAAGGGCCTCTTCCCGACAACCTTGGCCGTTGGTTGTCGGGTCTGTGGGCGGGGCGCTTATCGGAATCCAGGAGCCCCCTTTAATAAGAGGGCCCCCAGATCCCAGCCCCCCACCCTATGTGAATGAGTATGGGGTACATCGTACCCCTACCCATTCACCTAGGGAAAAGTGTCAAAAAAACAGTACACAGGTTTTTAAAGTAATTTATTAGGCAGCTCTTCTTCCGACTTTGGGGGTCCTCTTCCGACTTCGGGGGTCTCTCCGGCGTCTTCATCTTCTGCCGGCTCCACCGCTATCTTCTGGCGCTCTTTTGCCAGCGGTGGTCCGGACTTCTGGATCGTCTTCTTCCCTCTTCTCTTCCAGAGATGTTGACACAACGCTTTCTCCAGCCGGAATGCTCTCTATGCGCTCCGCAACGGACTTATATAGGTGGTGACCCCGCCCCCTATGACATCACAGTCCCGGGGCATGCTGGGACTGTGAGGTCATAAGGGGGCGTGAAGAAGTCAGAAGAAGTCCCCGGAGCTGCCTAATAAATTACTTTAAAAACCTGAACTAGGAGTAAAGGCTGAATCGCCAAAAAAGGGGGGGAGGGGAAGGAGTTTTTCCCCAGGGACTTTTAAGGTGCTATTTAAATGAACAATATAATCAAAAAATCTGTACAATCATATTAAATAAAATTTATATTTTATTGAATCAAGAATTAAAATATCTGTGCCCCAAAAAAAGAGACATCATCCTAAAAAGCTTTGACATAAATAAATTCACCCAAAACAATTCACATTACAAGATGCAACAGGATGAAACTACTTAAATGATGCCATGACAATCTGCCGCTCGACATGTTTCGCTCTAATACGAGCTTCTTTAGGAGTTTAAAGGCAATGATTGTAGTGGACTCAGGCTGTAGTACATCAATACTGCATAAATAATTGGATAAGTTGAAATACTGCTACCAATTTCCAACCGGGGGGTTCTCATACGTGAGGGACCTCACTGCCAGAGTGTGACCACAGGGGAATATAAAGTCTTAAAATGGCCCTTGAATAGAACCAATTTTAAATCTTGGCTTGAAACATAAAAGTCTCACAGCACAAGTAGATTATATAAATTGGAATACATCCATAGTGTGGTAAGCTAATCCCTGGTAAATGCTCTAATTGATAGTGCAGAGGGAGCGATCCCTTTCCAGAAATGTTCTTTCTGGGGCGTCAGTGCGGCATATAGGCTTGAGAGAGCTCCATGCACCCTCTGTGGAAGAGCGCCGGCGCCAATAAAAGTGGCGAGATTGACACAATATCAGACAACAATACACAATTTGATCAAAGGGTGGTGGTAAAGAGCTGAAAAACCACGTGATATGGTGAAAGTTGGCTAGAAAAGTCCTGTTGTCTGTATGCAAGACAAACTTTTGGGCAACGCCCTTTGTACAAAAATCCAAGGGAAAGTTTGTACAAAGTCCTATCAAGTGTATGGGGCTTTAGTATGCTGATGCCTTAAGAGTTCCCTTCACTTGAACTAAGAGGACAAGCCCAACCCCTGAAAAACAACCCCACATCATAATCCCCCCTCCACCAAATGATTTGGACCAGTGTACAAAGCTAAGTCCATAAAGACATGGATGAGTGAGTTTGGGGTGGAGGAACTTGACTGGTCTGCACCTCAACACAACAAAACACCTTGGGGATGAATTAGAGCGGCGACTGTAATGCCCCGTACACACGGTCGGACTTTGTTCGGACATTCCGACAACAAAATCCTAGGATTTTTTCCGACGGATGTTGGCTCAAACTTGTCTTGCATACACACGGTCACACAAAGTTGTCAGAAAATCCGATCATTCTGAACGCGGTGACGTAAAACACGTACGTCGGGACTATAAACGGGGCAGTGGCCAATAGCTTTAATCTCTTTATTTATTCTGAGCATGCGTGGCACTTTGTCCATCGGATTTGTGTACACACGATCGGAATTTCCGACAACGGATTTTGTTGTCGGAAAATTTTATCTCCTGCTGTCCAACTTTGTGTGTCGGAAAATCCGATGGAAAATGTCCGATGGCGCCCACACACGGTCGGAATTTCCGACAACACGCTCCGATCGGACATTGTCCATCGGAAAATCCGACCGTGTGTACGGGGCATTAGACAGGCCTTCTCGTACAACATCAGTGCCTGACCTCACAAATGCACTTGGAAAAATGGTCAAACATTCCCATAGACATACTCCTAAACCTTGTGGACAGCCTTCCCAGAGGAGTTGAAGCTGTTATAGCTGCAAAGGGTGGGCCAACTCAATGCTATACAATCCTATGGACTAAGACTGGGATGCTATTACAGTTCATGTGCGTTTTAAGGTAGGCGTCCCAATACTTAGGCCAATATATTGTATATTGCTTGTGACACTGAGCATGCTATGGACTTAGGGCTGGTTCACACCACAGAGATGTAGACAACATGTGTGGGGCTGCCTGGTGGCTAAGTGGGTAGCAATTCTGTTTAGCAGCACTGGGGTTGTTGGTTCAAGTCCCCAACATGCTAATGCTTTTGTTGAAGTTTATATGTTCTCTCTGTGTGGATTTCTCACCACAATCCAAAGACATGATGGCATTTTATTTGTCTCCTGTCTAAATAGTCTCTAATGTAAGAAAGTTAGTTTTGGACTTTATATTGGAAGCTCATTGCAGCCAGGGACTGATGTTAATGTTTATTAGCACTAATCATGCCCAGGGACTTGGAAATTTAAAATTGTAGGGTTTACACTGCACAAGTAAATATGCTTAGAAAATGGTTGCTTTGTTTATGTGCATGCAAATTGACTTCGATCTTTGGCCAGTAGTTGGAGATTTGATGCACATAGCCAAGGGCTAACACAGTTGCAAATAGTATTACGTGTTCCTGCTCATCAGGTGCAATCACTTTTGACATTCATGGAGAGACAGATTTAAAGATACTGGTGGGCGTGTACGTCTATTGGGCGTGTGTCAGTGTGCTAACAATACAACCTACAGTATGTAGAAATACAGATTAGCATATCTGCAAATAAACAAAAATAAAAAAAATGTAACTGTGGTTGCAATCAAATATTCGCAGCTGCGATCAAAAGCGTGCTTTCACCTTCTGACCCAGAAATGAGTCATTGTAATCACCCGGAAGTATCTGTGGTGGACATGGCGAGGTTCCTCTTTAGCAAAGAGGAGGTGCTGCTCATTTGCCGGGTAAGTGTAGGATATGTACTTGTGCTTACTCAATGTGGGGTGGATGTGGTAGTTAGATTTGGTGTGGGTGGGGTTCATTGATTTGTTTGGCATCACCACACATTTGCTTCTGGCACACATCGCTTCCTGCATTTGTTCTGCTGATGTTAATCAGTAAGGACTATGCAGATATAAATGAGAGCTCCTTTCTATTAAAATATATATGACTTGTTTCACAGTTGGGCGACTTTTCAAGCAAATTTGGACCTCTGAGTTGTATGATAAGTTGTACCCCATGATTCTCAATGATAACCATTCATATCTGTGCTACTTCAAGTTGCAACAACTTCAAAGTAGTCCCTGTACTACTTTGGTGTAACTTTCATGTGACTTGAGGTACATAGGGCGCAATATAACACAGGCATTCCCAGAAGTTGGGGCCAAGTTGCAGCAGCAAAGTGGCAGCAAAATAGTGTGACTTTCAGGTCGCAGCAGTGTGAATGAGATTCATGGATAATACCTTTGAATTAGGCATTATTCTCACTTGTGCATCCTGCAAGTGGGTCAAATTCATCCCTGCACTACTTTGGTTGAACTTTGATGCAACTTGAGGTCTATATACCACAAGGTTACACAGACATTGGTCGCACTTGTGCAAATGGGGCCTAATTCAAAGGTGTTATCAATGAATCTCATTAGGTTCCTTTCACACTTGGCTGACTTTTCATACAACTTGAGGTCCATAAGGCCCCTTCACACTTGTGCGACCTGAAAGTCCCGTGATTTAGCAGCGCTTTTTGCCGCAAATTTAATGTGATTTGAAGCAATGCCCGTGTAATCTTGAGGTCTATGGATGTAGGAGTCGCAGGACAAGTCGCACAAGTGTGAAAGGGGCCTTAGGGCCGGTTCGCACTGCTGTGCTGTTCGACATCGGATGTGATTTGCAAATCACATGCAATGTCTGTGTGATGCAAACTCAGCCATACAGATCGTATGGTTGAATTTGCATCACATTCGGACCAAACTCGCACAGTACCCTTTTTTGGTCCGCAGCAGAATTGGATCACATGGCTGTTGTTTGAATTTTCAGTTCGCTCTACGATATGCAAACTGATTTGGGGTGTCATTAACTTACTACTTACACTCCCAGCAGTTCACATATGGCACTGTGAACTGCCTGCGAGTTGTATGTGATGCGGAAACCCGCATTGGATTCGCAGGGTTCCCGCATCGCTCCAATGTGAACTGGCCTTGACCCTAGGTTCACACCTATGCATTTTTTAGTGCATTTTGCAGTTTGCAGAAACACTCTACAGTCAATTTAACATGATTTCCTATGGTACTAGTTCACACCTATGAGTTTTGCGGCCAGTGCATTTTTGGAAATGGTCGGGAACTTTTTTCACGCGATTTACGGGTAATAGATTGCAATGGAACCGCACCAGAAATGCAACTGTTGCATTTGTGATGCGATTTTTGATGTGTTTTGCGCTTATTATTTTCACACTGTATATAGCTGGTTGCTAACTGCCGCCGCGTCCTTAACAACCAATGAGTCATCAGCTGTCAGCGGCTTCCCCACTGAAAGTAAAAAAGAAATGCCAGCCCAAAAAAAGTAAAAAAACTGCATGGGGTCCCCCCGTCTATACCAGGCCCTTCGGGTCTAGTATGGATTCGGAGGGGACCCACCCCATGCCAAAATGTAACAAAAATGGCGTGGCCTTCCCCCGGTCCATACTAGGCCCTTCGGGTCTAGTATGGACCCGGAGGGGACCCCCCCATGCCAAAAGTAAAAATAAATGGTGTGGGGGCCCCCCCAAATCCATACCAGACCCTTATCTGAGCACGTAACCTGGCAGGCCGCAGAAAAGAGGGGGCCCATCCCCATAACCCTTGCCCGGTGGTTGTGGGGGTCTGCGGGCGGGGGCTTATCGGAATCTGGAAGCCCCCTATGTGAATGGGTATTGGGTACATTGTACCCCTACACATTCACCAAAAAAAGCAGTGAAATGTGACAAAAGACAATAGCCGGTTTATGACAATTTCTTTATTAAAAATGTCTGCTTGTTCCCCCCTCTTCTTCCGCTTCTTTCTCCGGTCCTCTCCATCTTTCCCTGGCTTCTTCTTCCCTGCTTCGTCCTCTGGTCTTTCTCCTCCGCCGCTCCTGCCACCGACCTGCTGAACATGAAAACAACGAACCACCTCCGATGCTGCGGCCAGCCGATCTGCCTGCTTCCATAACGCACATATCATCTATAAATATGGTGCGTGGATGACGTCAGCAGGAGACCCCACCATCTTGTGACATCACTGACCCATCATGTCCTGGGTGGTGAAGTCACAAGGGGCGGTGTCTCGGAGGGACATCATCTGCCCCATCGGAGCATCGGAGGAGGTTCATTTTTTCAATGTTCAGGGGGAGCGACGGCGGAATCGGCGGAGGAGAAAGACCGGAGGACGGACCGGGGGAAGAAGAGACTGGAGGAAGATGGAGGAAGAAGCAGGGGAATAGAAGCTGGAGGAAGAAGGAGAAAACCGAAGAAAGACCGGAGGAAAATGGAGGTAGAAGCGGGGGGGAAAGAAGAAGACATTTTTAATAAAGGAATTGTCAAAAACCAGCTGTTGTCTTTTGTCACATTTCACTGCTTTTTTTGGTGAATGTGTAGGGGTATAATGTACCCGATACCCATTCACATAGGGGGGGCCGGGATCTGGGGGCCCCCTTGTTAAAGGGGGCTTCCAGTATCTGATAAGCCCCCCACCCGCACACCCCCACAACCACCGGGCAAGGGTTGTGGGGATGAGGCCCTTGTCCCCATCAACATGAGGGCATGTGGCCTGGTGTCAGGAAAGTCCTGTCAGTATCAGACGCCCTGTGCGGGCAGTCGCACGCATGCGCGCGCGCACCAGGCGGGCTATTTAAACTGATCTGTCACATGAGAATCTTGCTGTCTGCTCTACAGCGTTACGTGTGCACTTCCTGAGAACACTTCCTGTTTCCTGTACTAGACCCGGCTTGTTCCTGATTATCCTAGCTGTCTGCCTGCATCTGATCCCGGCTTGTCTCCGACCATCCCTGCTTTCTGCCTGCATCCGACCCCGGCTTGTCTGACCACTCTTCTGCCTGACCCTTTGGCTCATCTACAGTCCGCCTGGCTATCGATCCGGCTTGTCTGACCTTCCAGTCTGCTGCACCAGTGTTCCAGTCTGCTGTCCTGTGTGTTCCAGCCTGCTATCCAGTTCCAGTCTGCTGTGTGGTTCCAGTCTGCTGCACCAGTGTTCCAGTCTGCTGTCCTGTGTGTTCCAGCCTGCTATCCAGTTCCAGTCTGCTGTGTGGTTCCAGTCTGCTGCACCAGTGTTCCAGTCTGCTGTCCTGTGTGTTCCAGCCTGCTATCCAGTTCCAGTCTGCTGTGTGGTTCCAGTCTGCTGCACCAGTGTTCCAGTCTGCTGTCCTGTGTGTTCCAGCCTGCTATCCAGTTCCAGTCTGCTGCACCAGTGTTCCAGTCTACCTACCAGATCAGCTTAATCTCCACTGCACAGTGTTTCCAGAGTTCCAGGCCTACCTCCTGCTGTTGATCCTGCCAGGCACTCGTGCCTCTCCTGACTCTTGTGCTTCCTGTATACCCTACCAGGGCCCTCGAGTCGGAGCCGCAAGAGAGGCCATCCCCTGCAAGTCGGGCTCGTCCACAAGGTACGTGACACCTGGTATGGTTCAGGGGGGGGGGGGCGCACGCTCGTCCCCTCTCTTTCCTGGCCTGCCAGGCTGCTTGCTTGGATAAGGGTCTAGTATGTATTTTGTGCAGTTCCCCTTAATAACCATACCAGACTCGAAGGACCTGGTATGGACTGGTGGGGGGAACCTACACCATTTTTTTCTTTTGATTTTTACTCTTTATTGCCAGGAACCAGCAATTCATTACAGCGGTGAGCAATTTTCAGTTAAATGTTTTCCTTTAGAAATGTCATTTTGCTGCGGTACTGTAATAAACACGGGAAAGGTGCGCTAGTTTACAGACATACTATAGACACAATATTTAAAGGAATTTTTAATTGTTATTGTTTAACTTTAAGCATTATTAAATGCTTATGCACTGCTCCTGAAAAAACGGCCGTTTTAAAAACATTTTTTCCAGATGATACATGTCCCCTGGGCCAGGACCCAGGTCCCCATACACTTTTTATGGCAAAGAACTTGCATATAAGCCTTCAGTGAGAACTTTGGATATTGCAGGTTCAAGCCCCATTGACTTCCACTATTCCCGCATATGTGATCTGACAGGCATGTTTGCTGGCAATAGCGCTGCTTTCCATTTGCATTAGCGCTCAGTTTCTGAGAGCTAAAGTCTTAATTGGCCTTAATTGGGCGCTATTTTCTGGGACTGCAAGATCATTTTTCAGCGCTATAGTAAATGATCCCCATAGTGTATAGTTACATATTACGTATTAATAGAGATACCTACAGATGAATGTTGCAGCAAAGTCCGGTTGCAGGAGCCCCTATAGGATGTTGTGTCGTCCGCCTTTGTGTCAGAGACCTGAAAACAAGATTAGCGGCAACGGGGGATCCTCCAACTATTGTCCAACCAGTCTGGAATGGAGCTTCTCACTGGCAGGAACTGGGGTGTGACACTGGAACTCAGAGTCATCATATCTACTGTACTTTTTAGTCCCTGCCTAATAGTTTCTAAACTGAGAACTGGACCTCTAAGCCTATGATCCTGACATGGCCACCCAAAGCCTAACCTGGCTCTAGTCTATGCTGGTTATTGAACCCTAACCTAAAACTAGCTATAGAATCCCAGACCAGAAGGGACAGGGTTAACTAGAATAACAGGAGCTGCATATAAACCATATTGCAATAAACAGGTTTACCTACCAATACACTGGAAGTTGACCACTACTACACATACAGTAGCACATACCTAGCTATCTGGCACTGTGCATGTGAAATAATAACAAGGACAGGGCAGAAATACTCTGTCTATCACTAGGATTTAGATATACACTCAGCAGCTGCAGCTAATCTATTAGATAGGAATGCTTGCATAATAGTCCCTGCTGGCTTGGGGTTTAGCAGCATGGCCAGTTCATGTGGCCGAGACCCTTGCTCTCTCCACTTCCTCTTCCTCTTTCCAGGGTCCCAAAGCCAATAACCCATAGACAGGAAATGCATACATGATATATTTACAGACATTTACAAATTCAAACAGTAGAGGGCAGCAGATCTCTACATATGCATTTAACTGTATTTCTACCTTGAATTCAACTTTACATTTCTATACTGTTCCTTAAAATGTATTATATTAGCTGCAAGCAGATCTTTATGTCACTTTTAATATAGTTCTTTTATCATTATGCATTCCATCATGTGCTGTATTTATGGCAAAAATATCCCCCTTGCCATAATTTATTGGAAAAATTTCATCCAATTCTATTATTTTATTCCCACTGCAAACAAGCAGATTTATTCTTTAATAAAACCAGTGTTACTATCCTTATGCACCATTATACATTCTCTCGGGTAAATTCTAGTTCAAATATCATTATTCATTAAAGTTGTAAAATCTTAAGAGTCTACAGGTTTTGTTTTGAATGCATTCAATAAATATGTCTATGTATTTACTATAATATATTGCGCTTAAAATATCAAACTATGGGCTTGATATAGAAGCTTATTTTTTGATTATCACAGGGCTATTCATCATATCAAATGGAATAGTAAAACCAGGGTAATACTGCTATGGATCTGACTGATAGATTATTCATAAAACAGTCAAGAAATTACCAATTCTGTAGAGAATATATTACAATAAGAAAAGCTCTAGAGAATGTCACTGATTTCACTGTGGAATCATATTTTAAGCAAGAATACATTCATAAAATGGTCAGGAAGAATATAATTCCTTGCTGTATATTGTGTCAGTGATGTGTTCCTCTATAACAGAGGTTGTGTATATCAGATGTGATTTATTTTTTCATATACCTGATTATCTCGATTGACATATCCTTTTATAGTGAAGCATGTTCCTTTTACGAGGTAACTGGTTAGAGCAAAATCCCATGCAATGGCCCTTCAATAAATTTTCACTGACTCAGTCTATAATTTTTATGCTTTTTACTGAGCAAACAAGCATATAATAATACAAAGTTGCATATTATAGGGATTGATTATGTTTTTTTATTTTCCTCCTCCAATGTTAGATTCTATGTTTCCTTGTTACTGTAAACTTTCATAGAGCAGGGGCGTCCCCAGGAGATAAAATTGCTGCATTGCTGCCTTGCACTTAATCTCTAAAGCTCTTATAAGGGCCAAGTTTCCTTGGTTACAACGTATAACATTATCTTAGATAATTGTACGCATTAGTCATTTTACTGGAATATTTCTGAGCTGTAAGCATTGGAATTGGAGTCCGTATTCAGTAGATATAGATGATCTTGCAGGTGTCAAACTCTAAATGCATTTAAAGATAATTATAGACCCCTATAGTGAGGCATAGAGAAAATTAGTTAGCTGTTAATGTCACTACTAAGCCAAAATATTGGTGCCCATTCATATATGCACTGCGTTCCAAACAGAACAGATGTCTCATCAATAATTGCTAAGTGATTCCATTGACTTTTAAGCTTGTAGGAAGGCAATGTTATTTGTAAGTCTCACAAGTCTCATTTAATAGTGAAAACGGCTTTAATAAAAACACTGTAGACTTTATTTATCAAATAATCAAAGATCAGAAACGTTTAAACCTTAGCATTTTCCAGTGCCTTTTATCGCCTTAAAGGAAAGTTACCAAAATGAGAGGTAATTGGTGGCAATGAGAGAGTAGACTGTTCTATTCTTTTCTTTAAAATTCATTCATTTATGCTTTGCAATTCTAAGACATACTCTTTAGCTGTGCTAGAAATTCATGAATAATTTCACAGTTGTTCTCGTGAAACCATGAGTGTAACATATATTTTTCTGGGAAAAAGGGTGTTCCTTATACCTAGGTTCTAAAGTTTTCTCAGAAAATGCTGTTGTATAGTTCTCTCTGGATATTCCTGTATTAGTGCCAGCATTTGTTGTTCTGGATAAGAACTGTTGGAGGTAACTACTATTATTTAAGCGTGCACAGGGGGTGTGCTGGGTGTGCCTGGGCACACCCTAATCACCAGAGCTGCCAACTATGTAGTGTCTGAAAAAAAATCCAGAGGCTAAAGTTGCTCCACCTCTCTGCTACCTCCTCAGCCAATAGGAACAGCACTGTACCCACCCCCTTCCCCAGCGTGCCTAATTATGTATACTGCGTGTGTAAAAGCTGTGTATGTGTGTATATGTATATATATATATATATATATCTACTGTGTGTACATATGCTGTGTGATTATATACATGTGCGTGCATTTGTATATACTGTATGTGTGTGTGTGTGTGTGTGTGTCTATATATATATATATATATATATATATATATATATATATATATATATATATATATATATATATACAGGGCTTTTTTTTCTCAAACAATAGCTGCTGGAACTTAACCATGGTCCCACAAATCCCCTCCCCTTAAACACACCCTCCAAATCCCATCAAATAGTGGGTGTGTTCAGTCAAATTTCACGAAAACATTAGGAGGATCTTAAAGGGGCATTCAGTACCAGGATTGCAATACATACAGAGTGCAGAGCTGTCACATGTAAACACAGAAACCAGACTTCTGTGTTTACAAGTGATTGTGGTGAGCAGGCACCAAAGGGTCTGAGCCAGAGGTGGTGGAACTATATATATAGTGGGGCAAAAAAGTATTTAGTCAGCCACCAATTGTGCAAGTTCTCCCACTTAAAAAGATAATAGAGGCCTGTAATTGTCATCATAGGTATACTTAAACTATGACAGACAAAATGTGGAAACAAATCCAGACAATCACATTGTCTGATTTGGAAAGAATTTATTTGCAAATTATGGTGGAAAATAAGTATTTTGTCAATATCAAAAGTTCATCTCAATGCTTTGTTATATATCCTTTGTTGGTAATGACAGAGGTCAAACGTTTTCTGTAAGTCTTCACAAGGTTGTCACACACTGTTGCTGGTATGTTGGCCCATTCCTCCATGCAGATCTCCTCTAGAGCAGTGATGTTTTGGGGCTGTCGCTGGGCAACATGGACTTTCAACTCCCTCCAAAGGTTTTCTATGGGGTTGAGATCTGGAGACTGGCTAGGCCACTCCAGGACCTTGAAATGCTTCTTACGAAGCCACTCCTTCATTGCCCGGGCGGTGTGTTTGGGATCATTGTCATGCTGAAAGACCCAGCCACGTTTCATCTTCAATGCCCTTGCTGATGGGAGGAGGTTTGCACTCAAAATCTCATGATACATGGCCCCATTCATTCTTTCATGTACACGGATCAGTCGTCCTGTTCCCTTTGCAGAGAAACAGCCCCAAAGCATGATGTTGCCACCCCCATATTTCACAGTAGGTATAGTGTTCTTTGGTTGCAACTCAGTATTCTCTCTCCTCCAAACACGACGAGTTGTGTTTCTACCAAACAGTTCTACTTTGGTTTCATCTGACCATATGACATTCTCCCAATCCTCTTCTGGATCATCCAAATGCTCTCTAGCAAACCTCAGAAGGGCCCGGACATGTACTGGCTTAAGCAGGGGGACACATCTGGCACTGCAGGATCTGAGTCCCTGGCGGCGTAGTGTATTACTGATGGTAGCCTTTGTTACGTTGATCCCAGCTCTCTGCAGGTCATTCACTAGGTCCCCCGTGTGGTTCTGGGATTTTTGCTCACCGTTCTTGTGATCATTTTGACTCCACGTGGTGAGATCTTGTGTGGAACCCCAGATCAAGGGAGATTATCAGTGGTCTTGTATGTCTTCCATTTTCTAATTATTGCTCCCACAGTTGATTTCTTCACACCAAGCTGCTTGCCTATTGCAGATTCAGTCTTCCCAGCCTGGTGCAGGACTACAATTTTGTTTCTGGTGTCCTTCGACAGCTCTTTGGTCTTCACCATAGTGGAGTTTGGAGTGTGACTGTTTGAGGTTGTATACAGGTGTCTTTTAGACTGATAACAAGTTCAAACAGGTGCCATTAATACAGGTAATGAGTGGAGGACAGAGGAGCCTCTTAACCACTTGACGACCGCCTCACGCCGATGTACGTCGGCAAGGTGGCACGGACAGGCAAAATCACTTACATGTACGTGATTTGCCTTCCGTGGGTGGGGGGTCCGATCGGACCCCCCCCGGTGCCCGAGGCGGTCGTCTTTTGTCCAGCGGCGATCAGAGGTGAGGGGGAGACCATCCGTTCGTGGCCCCCCCTCGCGATCGCCGCTGGCCAATCGAATCATTCCTTTGCTGCTGTATGCTAAACAGCAGCAAAGGAAATGATGTCATCTCTCCTCGGCTCGGTAATTTCCGTTCCGGCCCGAGGAGAGAAGACATGTGAGTGAGTGCACCAACACTACACACACAGTAGAACATACCAGGCACACAAAACACCCCAATCCCCCCCCGATCCCCCCCGATCCCCCCCCCTGATCACCCCCCCGTCACAAACTGACACCAAGCAGTTTTTTTTTTTTTTTTTTTCTGATTACTGCATAGTGTCAGTTTGTGACAGTTACAGTGTTGGGACAGTTACTGTTACCCCCCTTTAGGTCTAGGGTACCCCCCTAACCCCCCCTAATAAAGTTTTAACCCCTTGATCACCCCCTGTCACCAGTGTCGCTAAGCGATCATTTTTCTGATCGCTGTATTAGTGTTGCTGGTGACGCTAGTTAGGGACGTAAATATTTAGGTTCGCCGTATCAGCACAGATACCTGCTAGCACCTGCGTTTTGCCCCTCCGCCCGGCCCAGCCCAGCCCACCCAAGTGCAGTATCGATCGATCACTGTCACTTACAAAAGACTAAACGCATAACTGCAGCGTTCGCAGAGTCAGGCCTGATCCCTGCGATCGCTAACAGTTTTTTTGGTAGCGTTTTGGTGAACTGGCAAGCGCCAGCGGCCTAGTACACCCCGGTAGTAGTCAAACCAGCACTGCAGTAACACTTGGTGACGTGGCGAGTCCCATAAGTGCAGTTCAAGCTGGTGAGGTGGCAAGCACAAGTAGTGTCCCGCTGCCACCAAAAAGACAAACACAGGCCCTTCGTGCCCATAATGCCCTTCCTGCTGCATTCGCCAATCCTAATTGGGAACCCACCGCTTCTGCAGCGCCTGTACTCTCCCCATTCACATCCCCAACCAAATGCAGTCGGCTGCATGAGAGGCATTTTCTTTATGTCCTCCCGAGTACCCCTACCCAACGAACCCCCCCAAAAAAGATGTCGTGTCTGCAGCAAGCGCGGATATAGTCATGACACCCGCTATTATTGTCCCCCCTGTCCTGACAATCCTGGTCTTTGCATTGGTGAATGTTTTGAACGCTACTATGCACTAGTTGAGTATTAGCGTAGGATACAGTATTCCACAGACTAGGCACACTTTCACAGGGTCTCCCAAGATGCCATCGCATTTTGAGAGACCCGAACCTGGAACCGGTTACAGTTATAAAAGTTAGTTACAAAAAAAGTGTAAAAAAAAAAAATATATATATAAAATAAAAAAAAATAGTTGTCGTTTTATTGTTCTCTCTCTCTCTATTCTCTCTATTGTTCTGCTCTTTTTACTGTATTCTATTCTGCAATGTTTTATTGTTATTATGTTTTATCATGTTTGCTTTTCAGGTATGCAATTTTTTATACTTTACCGTTTACTGTGCTTTATTGTTAACCATTTTTTTGTCTTCAGGTACGCCATTCACAACTTTGAGTGGTTATACCAGAATGATGCCTGCAGGTTTAGGTATCATCTTGGTATCATTCTTTTCAGCCAGCGGTCGGCTTTCATGTAAAAGAAATCCTAGCGGCTAATTAGCCTCTAGACTGCTTTTACAAGCCGTGGGAGGGAATGCCAGAGTGGCTCCAAACATCTCTATGGCCTAAGAAACCGGGAGCTACAAGCATTTTATGACTTAGATTTCGCCGGATGTAAATAGCGCCATTGGGAAATTGGGGAAGCATTTTATCACACCGATCTTGGTGTGGTCAGATGCTTTGAGGGCAGAGGAGAGATCTAGGGTCTAATAGACCCCAATTTTTTCAAAAAAGAGTACCTGTCACTACCTATTGCTATCATAGGGGATATTTACATTCCCCGAGATAACAATAAAAATGATTAAAAAAAAAAATGAAAGGAACAGTTTAACAATAAGATAAAAAAGCAAAAAAATAATAAAAAAAAAAAAAAAAGCACCCCTGTCGCCCCCTGCTCTCACGCTAAGGCGAACGCAAGCGGCGGTCTGTCGTCAAACGTAAACAGCAATTGCACCATGCATGTGAGGTATCACCGCGAAGGTCAGATCGAGGGCAGTAATTTTTGCAGTAGACCTCCTCTGTAAATCTAAAGTGGTAACCTGTAAAGGCTTTTAAAGGCTTTTAAAAATGTATTTATTTTGTTGCCACTGCACGTTTGTGCGCAATTGTAAAGCATGTCATGTTTGGTATCCATGTACTCGGCCTAAGATCATCTTTTTTATTTCATGAAACATTTGGGCAATATAGTGTGTTTTAGTGCATTAAAATTTAAAAAAGTGTGTTTTTTCCCCAAAAAATGCGTTTGAAAATTCGCTGCGCAAATACTGTGTGAAAAAAAAAAATGAAACACCCACCATTTTAATCTGTAGGGCATTTGCTTTAAAAAAATATATAATGTTTGGGGGTTCAAAGTAATTTTCTTGCAAAAAAAAAATAACTTTTTCATGTAAACAATAAGTGTCAGAAAGGGCTTTGTCTTCAAGTGGTTAGAAGAGTGGGTGATGTGTGACATAAGCTTCTAAATGTTGTGCATAAAATGCCAGGACAGTTCAAAACCCCCCAAATGACCCCATTTTGGAAAGTAGACACCCCAAGCTATTTGCTGAGAGGCATGTCGAGTCCATGGAATATTTTATATTGCGACACAAGTTGCGGGAAAGAGACAAATTTTTATTTTTTTTGCACAAAATTGTCACTAAATGATATATTGCTCAAACATGCCATGGGAATATGTGAAATTACACCCCAAAATACATTCTGCTGCTTCTCCTGAGTATGGGGATACCACATGTGTGAGACTTTTTGGGAGCCTAACCGCGTACGGAACCCCGAAAACCAAGCACCGCCTTCAGGCTTTCTAAGGGCGTGAATTTTTGATTTCACTCTTGACTGCCTATCACAGTTTCGGAGGCCATGGAATGCCCAGGTGGCACAAAACCCCCCCCCCCCAAATGACCCCATTTTGGAAAGTAGACACCCAAAGCTATTTGCTGAGAGGTATAGTGAGTATTTTGCAGACCTCACTTTTTGTCACAAAGTTTTGAAAATTGAAAAAAGAAAAAAAAAAAAGTTTTTTCTTGTCTTTCTTCATTTTCAAAAACAAATGAGAGCTGCAAAATACTCACCATGCCTCTCAGCAAATAGTTTGGGGTGTCTACTTTCCAAAATGGGGTAATTTGGGGTGGTTTTGTGCCACCTGGGCATTCCATGGCCTCCGAAACTGTGATAGGCAGTGAAGAGTGAAATCATAAATTTACACCCTTAGAAATCCTGAAGGCGGTGATTGGTTTTCGGGGCCCCGTACGCGGATAGGCTCCCAAAAAGTCCCACACATGTGGTATCCCCATACTCAGGAGAAGCATCAGAATGTATTTTGGGGTGCAATTCCACATAGGCCCATGGCCTGTGTGAGCAATATATCATTTAGTGACAACTTTTTGTAAATATTTTTTTTTTTTTGTCATTATTCCATCACTTGGGACAAAAAAATAAATATTCAATGGGTTCAACATGCCTCTCAGCAATTTCCTTGGGGTGTCTACTTTCCAAAATGGGGTCATTTGGGGGGGTTTTGTACTGCCCTGCCATTTTAGCACCTCAAGAAATGACATAGGCAGTCATAAACTAAAAGCTGTGTAAATTACAGAAAATGTACCCTAATTTGTAGACGCTATAACTTTTGCGCAAACCAATAAATATACGCTTATTGACATTTTTTTTTACCAAAGACATGTGGCCGAATACATTTTGGCCTAAATGTATGACTAAAATTGAGTTTATTGGATTTTTTTTATAACAAAAAGTAGAAAATATCATTTTTTTTCAAAATTTTCGGTCTTTTTCCGTTTATAGCGCAAAAAATAAAAAACGCAGAGGTGATCAAATACCATCAAAAGAAAGCTCTATTTGTGGGAAGAAAAGGACGCAAATTTCGTTTGGGTACAGCATTGCATGACCGCGCAATTAGCAGTTAAAGTGACGCAGTGCCAAATTGGAAAAAGACCTCTGGTCCTTAGGCAGCATAATGGTCCGGGGCTCAAGTGGTTAAAGAAGAAGATACAGGTCTGTGAGAGTCAGAAATCTTGCTTGTTTGTAGGTGACCAAATACTTATTTTCCACCATAATTTGCAAATAATTTCTTTAAAAAATCAGACAATATATATATATATATATATATATATATATATATATATATATATATATATATATATATATATATATATATATATATATATATATATATATATATATATATATATATTAATGTTAAAAGAATATTATATAATGAACAGTCCAGTAAAAATCATAACATAATTTTCAAGTCACTCGTGCTATTTCAAGGTGACTTGTGTTTGTACTTGATTCCAATCCTGGTGCCAAAGTGATAAAGTGACTGTTGTGCTCCCCCTCTGGATCCCTACTCACCAGATCCTGGCACCCCTACAGGGGTAATCGCATGTGGTGAATGTGCGACAGGCTGCCGGATCGATTGTTCCCTCCTTTTGCTGGGTTCACTCCTTTCGCTCGTCCTGGGAGAGCCAGAGCCTCCAGGCTCCCTGGGGATAGTTCTTGGTATCCTGCTGTCACTGGATCATGGGGCAATGATTGCTTTCTTTATGACCCCAATAATGTATCTTCCGGATAACCAACTTTTTATTAAAATGAAAAAGCCAACAAAATTTCTAAAACAGAACCGGCCCGTAAGTGGATGGGTGGAAAATACCTCTTCCACCAGCCGGAGTCTCATTTAACCAGAAGTGACATGTGTGCGTAGCTTGACCTTACATGTTTCATCACCCTATGATGATTGATTGATAATAAATGGCTTCAGCCAAACACTAACCATGAGTGAAAGAAAAGGCTGTGCACACCTATGCTACTTTACTGATGAATACAGACAGGATACAGAATAATAGCATGAACACAAAACAGAAAACTTCTCCCCATTCCCAAGCAAACCTTAGTACCACAACTAAGGTACCACAAGGGCCGTCATCAGGAGCTTCCTGGTGATGGCCCTTTCTGATTGGCTGAAACGCGTCTAGGCTTTATCGCGTCACTGCGACATCACTTCCGCCCATGAGACACCCGGAACCTAGCCGATACGCAGATTGCGATGTACACTACATGCCAGCCGGACTGAGCTGTAGCAAAACTTGCTGCATATACCAGATGCCAGGTTTTAGGTATCTTAAAATGTGAGTTAATTTTACCTTTGTTTCCTACCAATTTTGAATACAGTTATGGTTTTACGCTATGTGGTATTCCCCCCACTGTATTTTTTTTGCATAATACCATCTAAGGCACCTATCCAGCAAGGTGTGTGCCATAGAGGATCCCATATAGGGCTGGATCCCCTATGAATGCAAGACATCCCAATAGGAATAGGAGACCTAGAGATGAACCCCTTTGAGAGAGTTACCACCTAGGACATCACCCAGGGGTGGATTCCCCACAGGTGCAAGTGACCATACTAGAAATAGTTGGTCCACATCTGGGGTGAGTGCAGAGGGGTGCAGAGGGGGCGGGGTCCCTCGGTTATGACCCCGCCCCCTCTGACAACACGGGGAAAGCCTCAGGGAAGTCCCTGTACGTCAGAGTCGGGCGGAGTCACCGGGTGGCCCCGTCTTCCATTATATAAGAAGTGTCAGAAGAACCGAAGCGTCACACGGCGGAAGACTCCCACTGAGGCGGATCGTGCGGACGGAGCGGAGAAGAAGCCGGGGAAGATACGGGACGAGAAGAGCGGAGGAAGAAGATGGAGAAGAAGAAGATGGAGAAGTAGAAGATGGAGGAAGAAGAAGAACACCGAAGGAAGATCAGAAGAAAGAAGATGAAAGAAGAAGAAATTAATAAAGGACTTGTCAAAAACCGTCTCTTGTGTTTTTTAACCTTTTTGACACTTTTTTTGTGAAATGGTAGGGGTACATTTGTACCCCATTACCAATTCACACAGGGGGGGCCGGGATCTGGGGGTCTCCTTGTTCAAGGGGGCTTCCAGATTCTGATAAGCCCCCCATCCGCAGACCCCCACAACCACCGGGCAAGGGTTGTGGGGATGAGGCCCTTCTCCCCATCAGCATGGGGACAAGGTGCTTTGGGGGCTACCCCAAAGCACCCTCCCAATGTTGAGGGCATGTGGCCTGGTACGGTTCAAGAGGGGGGGGGCGCACTCTCGTCCCCCCCTCTTTTCCTGTGGCCTGCCAGGTTGCGTGCTCAGATAAGGGTCTGGTATGGATTTTTGGGGGGACCCCACGCCATTTTTTAAAAAAATTTTGGTGCGGGATTCCCCTTAAAATCCATACCAGACGTAAAGGGTCTGGTATGGATTTTAAGGGGGACCCCCACGCCATTTTTTTTAAAGTTTTGGCGCGGGGTTCTCTTTAATATCCATACCAGACCTGAAGGGCCTGGTATGGAATTTAGGGGGACCCCCACACATTTTTTTTTTAATTTTGGTTCGGGGTTCCCCTGTGGGGATATTCCATGCCGTTTTTATCAATGAACTTGTATGTGTATTGCCGGACCGACAATTCATTATAGCCAACACTAGCTCTAGCACTTTTAAATGACTTTTTTTCCCGACAATTCATTATAGCCGGCACTAGCTCTAGCACTTTCAAATGACTTTTTTTTCCCGACAATTCATTATAGCCGGCACTAGCTCTAGCACTTTAAAATCACTTTTTTTTTCCTTTAGAAATGCCATTTTGCTGTCAGAGTGTTCTAAACACGGGAAACATGCGGCTCTTTACAGGCATACTATAGACACCCCCCAGGTACAAAATTTAAAGGAATATTACACTTTTATTGTTTCACTTTAAGCATTATTAAAATCACTGCTCCCGAAAAAATGGCTGTTTTTAAAACTTTTTTTTGCATTGATACATGTCCCCTGGGGCAGGACCCAGGTCCCCAAACACTTTTTATGACAATACCATGCATATTAGCCTTTAAAATTAGCACTTTTGATTTCTCCCATAAACTTTTAAAGGGTGTTGAATTTCGAATTTGCCGCGAACACCCCAAATTGTTCTTCGGCGAACAGCCAATGTTCGAGTTGAACTCATTTTTGACCTGAACATAAAGCCCATCTCTACTGAGCACCAAATAATATCACCTGTGATGTATTTCAGTTATCTTGCAAACCCGGCCTGTTAGTGGGTCCTGAGGACAGGAGTTCTAGCGCGATGTACGATTATGTTCATTGTTGAGTTTTGCAATTAAGCTTACATTAGCATTGCAGCTGGTGTGAACTTTACAACACTATCACTGAAGGTTTACTTAACTTTTTTTAGTTTATTTATTCGCAAGATCTATGGCGCTAAAGTAGAATTTTTTTGTTCATATCCAGTGGCTTATGACCAGCCCTGCTTTCTGTTAATTCTGTGCTTTGACCCGGCTTTTCCTCCTGACTCGTTTGCTTCTGACCTCCCGTCAAGACCTGCAGCTTAGCACATCACTGGATTCATACAGACCTCCGATAAGTAGTGGGGGAGGGAGAGAAACAAGCACTGAAAGGTTTTTTTTTACTTTAATTCATAGAATGCATTAAGGTAAAAAACCTTATGACTTTAGAACTACTTTAAAGCTGGGTTCACACTAGAGCACAGAGCGGCTCACAGCAGGAGTCTGGTGCATCTCCATTCACCGGCTCAGGTCCGATTTCAGCCCAAATTTTAAGCTGAATTCGGACCTGAAATGGACCAAAAGACACACAGGACTCCTGTGCAATTTGCACCAGAGCTGCTCCGGAGATGTGTGAACTGGCTCCATAGAGAGCTGGTCACAATCTCCTGCTATGCAAATTGGATGTGGGGAAACCAATTCACAATAGTGTGAACCCAGCCTAAGACCCTGCTTCTGCCTTCTGAATCTGTATCCCATCCGCCCGGTTGTTGCTGACTCTGGTTTGTTTTAAATATGGCTCTGACTCCTGAGCCTGCAAGTTCCTGTGTTCCAGCTGTGCGACAACATCCTGCACAAGCTCCAGTTCTGCAACCACAGCATCTCTGAAGTATCCAGCTGTCATCTGGCTAGGACATACCACAGGCACTCTTGCAACTCCTTGTACTGCTATACCCTTTAATCAACTCCAGGGGGGGAGTTGGGGAAGAAGGAGTAGGGGAGGCCCTCATATCAGCTTAGCCTCTATCAGGAATGTGACAGATGGTTCTTCACAATTTTTGAGTTTTTATGGCATCCATCAGGTAAACTTGGCACTCATCCAAAGGTTTGAGGATATGCCAGTATAGTGGATGACTGACGCAACCATGTTTACACAGTCTGCCCTGTTCCCAATAAAATGGTCCCCAAAGACATTCCAAACCCACCTGTCATTAAATCAAGCAATCCTCATCCTATTAACAGCCGTCACATCTCTGAAAGCTTTCTTTCTGCCCACCTATAGACTTCAGATTTATACTGATGCTTTTCAATAAAAACAACATGCAGTTAGAATGCTGGGTGTAGGGGACACACAGCAAGCAATTGGATATGCGAGGAAAGAAAATGGATAAGAGAAAAGGACCACTGAGTTAATTTTACAAGCAAGAAGGCCAGGATGGTCTCTAAAAACTAAGCTAATAGTTAACATGACAGCTCTTCCTGTTGAATACCCATCATCCAATGCTAACCTTACCATGGTGCATAACCAAAAGTGAGTCCAGCTACCCCAGATATGGTTACCAAGCTATAGCAACCAATTACAATTAATATTTGGTCATTATGATTTAAACCACCAAAACCTACAATGGTATTGGCTGCTCAATTGCTACCCTTCATTAACTCTTAATTCTTCTTGATTCTTATTTAATTAAACACAATTACACATTTCATTTTACTGGAACAGTTCATTATATGATAGTCAACTTTTGAAGAGACAGTAAAACTTTACAAGATAGAGGCCTGTTGCGGAAATGATGGCTTTAAACAGTTATGGTTATGAATCAAATGTGAATTATAAATGTACAGAGAGTCATTTCTGCCTCATCACTCCTGTGTCATTAAATTGACTTATGTATTATAAAGAACAGCATACGTGCAGCTTCAAGATAACCAACTAATTAGCAGTCACCGGAGCTGCGACCTAAATAAATCATTTGTCCTGAGTCATTATTTTCTAGGTCTATAGAACTAGTGTCTCTCCAGGCAAAACTAAAAAATCATATGTAATGGTTCTATCACCTCTTCACTTTGTTAGTATTCATATTTGTATCAGTATTATTTAAAGTAAATCTACAGACCTTGCCTTCTCCATTTGAACCTGATTTCTTATTCCATGCAGACGATGCTACGCAGTTGCTATTCAGATGCCTGATCCCGAAAGTGTTGTCACCAAAAAGTATTAGCGCTTCATTATTCCATTAAAACCTCTCTGCCCATTGCATTTTTTTGTCTATCGCATATCCATTGGTATTCTAAGCTCCAAGAATAGTCCGCAAGAGAGAGAACCAGGAGAAAAGGAGTCAGCTCAAAGAGAAATATGCAAAGCACAGATACAACAGCTAGTGGCCACATGACTGCATGTAAACAAACAAAATAAAGTATTACAAATGTGATTTTTTAATGACTAATATGAGAGTGGTAAAGCTAGGGTAGTGGGATCAGTTGGTGCATTAAATCAACATAGAGGTTCGGCCCAAAATCAACAGTAGGGAGGGAGGGGCCGGATGTGGGCATCATGCTGGTTCCGATGCTGAGCCCGGGATGCCTGTTGACCTCCTCTCCATGATGCGGGCTTAGGCTTCGGCTTCAACCGACCCCCGGCCCCCCCACGGACCCCCTGCCCCAGTACCTGTGTCTCTCCGGGTTTGCCTGACGATCGGAAACATCGCTGACAGTGCTGCCGCGGTGTAGATGAGTGGAGTGAGCTCTGGATTCCCTTGAGCGTGGGATGCAAACTGAATCTCCATGTCTCCTCCAGCTGAGGCTTTGGGGAGAGCCGGTGCTCTCCTGACCCAGTCTGCCCACCCACTGTGATAGCCATTGCCGCTGCGCCTACGGAGATCGGGAGTTCGGGAAAAGGAGCCGTAAGCTGTTACTTATACACAGCGGTAAGGTGACAGTGGAAGAAGTGGAGCGGGGGAAAGAGGGAAGGTAAAGCAGCAGGGGGCGAGTGCCTGGTGTAACCGCTCACGGCCATCTAAGGGGGTAAGTGAGATATAAGAAGACACGGGATCTGCGACCTCCGGTACAATGGATGGATGAGAACCGGCAAGTAACTTATTTCTGAGTAACTTTGATTTTCTAGTATTGAAGGAGATTACTGTTTCAAGGCCTAATGTTAATCCACAAAGTTAAGATAATTACCTGTAGATCACTGTCTGATTTTGGTATTATAAGATCTGTGTGGCTTAGGATTCAACGCTCATTTTACCTTGTACCACCCCTGCTATACAAGTCATATAAGCCTCATACAAGCCATACAAGCCATACAAGCCATACAAGTCATATACAAATCACAGACCTGCCATAAACCTGCCATAAACCTTCACTTCGGCTGTATACACACTTTATATGGAAACAAGCATGGAAACAAGCATTTGTGAAACTGTGAATTAAAATGCTTTGTGGGTTTACTTCTGTAATGGTGTAGATAGGCCTACTGCAGTATACCTGGCGGTGAATTCTAGGTATTGCTGCACTGACAACCAACAACTGCGAGGATGATTGGACTGTGGTATGGACTGTGGTACGGACTGATGAGCAGGCAGGCTGGTGTTTCTGGTGCAAAACTGACTACTAGAAATAGTGACTTCCTTAGGAATATTTCTTAGGACTATCGGCGACTATAGGGGTATTTGTCGCTAGAGTCAGAACAACCTACATATCCAGCGGCAGGAGCATAAATCGCAAGAGAGGACAAAAAGCTCAAACTTACACCCCCACTTCTGTATAATAGTGCATTATAATAGTGCTGTTCCTGTGATCTACCCACAAATTCCATTAATTCATAATATACCCAGGAGCCTATCCCCAGACGGGGTAATATTGGTGGGAGCCTGCCCGGGATTGTGGTCGGAGGAGAGAGGGCGGGAGTGGTGAGAGAGGGAGGAAGGGGGATAAGGATAAAAAAAAAGGGGGAAGGAAGAGTAGGTGGGGAGCGAGCTTCTGTGCTAGAGGCAGTAGTAAGGAAGACATGAGGGGTAAATAGACGAAGGGGACGGCAGCCAACCCCTCTAGAATAAGTGCAAGCCCGGGAACCATTAGAAAATATATGGTACAGGATAGTGGCAAAGAAAGTTCGGGCAAACAAACGGGGACAAAAAGCAAAACCCCCGAGTGCCTATCAAAGATTGGGACAAGAAGACAGTTGGCAGAGATAGACATCCATACTGCAAGCAGTGAGACATTGGATGAAGAAACAATGGTGACCCAACAAAAAAAAACAGTTACCAACAAAGGGTGAAATTGCAGAAATGTTTGCGAGGCTCGAAACATCAATAAAAGGAGAAATAGATTCCCTATGCAAAGATATGAACCATATTCTAAAAAAAGGTGGAAGAGGCAGAAACAAGGCTGGATAGGCAAGGGGACAAGTTAAAAGGGCTCAAGAACCAGATGGAAGAGATACTGAAAGAACAGAGAAATATACTGTACAGAATGGAGGACCAAGAGAACCGGAGTAGAAGGAAAAATCTCCGGATTAGAGGCCTACCAGACATACAAGGAGAAAAAGAGGACCTACAAGAAAAAATGGACGTAATCTTTGTGGGTATGATAACTACACTTGATTCAAGTAGTAAAATAAAGTTCGATAGAGTCCACAGGATTAGAAAGCCTGCAGAGATCAGTGGGGATGTCCCAAGAGATGTGATCGCAAGATTCCACAACTATCAAGAAAAAGAACAGATCAAGGCTTGTATGAAAAAGAACCAACCAGTGAAGTATGGAGAGACAAATCTGCAGATTTTTCCGGATCTGGCAGCAGAGACGCTGGCCAGGAGAAGGATTCTGAAACCTTTACTGGACCAGCTCAAATCACATGGCGTTCAATACTCCTGGGGCCTCCCAGCCTGCCTAATTTGACACAAAGAAGGCCATTCGGCAACCTTAAGATTCCCGAAAGAAATACAAACATTTTGTAACCGCTTAGATGTCCCATTAGTAGAAGTTCCGGGTTGGTGGGAAAGAACAGTGAATAGAGATACTACTGAGGAACAGCAAGCCTGGAAACCAGTCTTTAAAATGAAACGATCAGAAATGAAGAAGTAATATGCGTAAGGGAAATAGAAAAGTAGCACAGGACTATAAATATATTGAAGGGGATGCTGGGGGGGACGTGGGTGTGGGTGTGGGGAGGCGGGGGGGTGGACGGGCCCGGGAAACCTCCAATTCTAGGGGGGAGTATTGGATCCAGAGACGATCACTCCGAGCTCAACCTCTAGGGGGACAACCGAGGAGCCGGGAGGAGTTGGTGGGGCCACGTTTTTTTGGGCCATGGGGAGGCCTGTTACCCCCAGTCGGGTAGGAGAGGGGTGGGGGGGATGGGTAGGGGGCAGGGAGGGAGAGGGAGGTGGGGGGGAGGGCTGATGTCAAGAAAGGGTACCTACCGGAATATGCCATAAAATTACCTAGACCACCACTCCAATGCAGGGTTCAAGACAGAGACTCCCCAGAATAGAAAGAATGCCTAATGTTAAAATATTATTGTACAATGTACGTGGTTTAAATTCCCCCATAAAGCGCGCCAACATCTTGCATGAACTAAAATTCCTCGGGCCGATGTGGTTTTGCTGCAGGAGACACATTTATTCCTGGGCAAGAACCAAAAAATCTTCTCTAGGGAATTTCCAGTTCTATGGAGATTCGCCTGTAAGCCGTTCGAAAGGAGTTGCTATAGGGTTTGCCAGCGGAGTAAGGTTCGAACTGCACGACAGAAGGTCAGACCCGAATGGTCGGTACTTGTTCTTGAGCAGGAAATTAAATGGAACTGAATGCTCACTGGCAAACATGTATGGACCTAATAAGAATCCAACTAGATTTTTGTTAGCAAGGTTGGCAGAATTTATGGATTTCAAAAAAGGGCTGGCCATAATGGCCGGCGAATTTAATCTTTGCCTGGAACCAGGAAAGGATAGTATGTCACATGCACGGGGGACGGGATTGGCATGGAACAATAAAGTGAAACAGAAATTGCATGAATATCAACTTGTAGACATATGAAGATCGCTGCATACTAACTCCAGGGACTACACATTCCACTCCCCCGTGCATGGGATGTATTCCAGACTGGACTTCATCCTGATGGAGCATAGATGGTTGGAGTTTGTGACTGGTTCAAATATCGGTATAATGACCTTCTCTGATCACGCGCCTGTAAGTCTAATGCCCCGTACACACGGTCGGATTTTCCGAAGGAAAATGTCCGATCGGAGCGTGTTGTCAGAAATTCCGACCGTGTGTGGGCTCCATCGGACATTTTCCATCGGATTTTCCGACATACAAAGTTGGAGAGCAGGAGATAAAATTTTCCAACAACAAAATCCGTTGTCGGAAATTCCGATCGTGTGTACACAAATCCGACGGACAAAGTGCCACGCATGCTCAGAATAAATAAAGAGATGAAAGCTATTGGCCACTGCCCTGTTTATGGTCCCGACGTACGTGTTTTACGTCACCGCGTTTAGAACGATCTTTGTGCGACCGTGTGTAGACAAAACAAGTTTGAGCCAACATCCGTCTGAAAAAATCCTAGGATTTTGTTGTCAGAATATCCGAACAAAGTCCGACCGTGTGTACGCCCTATAACACTGAATATAGGACAGCCTCAAAGTAAGAGTAACAGCTGGAGGCTAAACGAAGACTTACTAAATGATAAAGCGATAGGAAAACTTATCAAAAAAACAAAATAGAATTATACTTTAAGATAAACGAATCAGCGGAGATGTCGGAGGCTACCGTGTGGGAGTCCCACAAAGCCTACATAAGGGGCATTCTGATCAAAGCTGGCTTGGAAAAAAAAAAAAGATCAAGGAAGACAAACTTACCTTAACAAAAGAGATATTTGAACTAGAGCAGCTGCATAAGTTAACTTGAGAGAAGGAGGTGCTCTCAAGACTCCACTATAAAAGAGAGGCCATGAGAGACTTAGTTGAGCAAGAAACACGAGCGGCTTATAATTTATTAAAGAAGGAGAGGTATGTCGGGGAGAATATACCAGGGAAATATCTCGCAAAGGTACTAAAAAAAAAGAAATCTATCAATTATATCAAGAAAATAAAGACAACAGCGGGGGATACGAGATACAGGACTAGTGAAATTGCCAAAATCTTCCAAGATTATTACAGGGGGCTATATTCTATTAACAAGAAGACCACAATAGAAGAGGCGGATAAGAAAAGGGAGAGGATTAAAGTTTTTCTGAAAGATATTGGACTAAATAAAATAGCAGAAGATAAATGTTGCGAATTAGAGGCACCCATAACAGAAGAGGAGATAAAAAAAATATTAAAAGAAACACCGGCCGGGAAAAGCCCCGGGCCCGATGGCTTAACTGTATTATATTATAAAAAATTTCAGGACCTCTTAGTTCCCAAACTTTGCTCTTATATGAATGGGATAGGGGTAAAATGGGACATGAGGAAAGAGTCATTAGAGGCCTTTATTACTATCATCTTGAAAGAGGGCAAGGACAGTTCACTTTGTTCCAGCTACAGGCCCATATCACTCCTCAATGCGGATACGAAACTATTTGCAAAAGTATTGGCAGGATGAGTGAAAAATATAATGAATGACATTGTACATCCTGATCAGGTGGGGTTCATCTCTGGCAGGGAAGGGCGGGACAACAGCATAAGAACACTCCTGGTAATGCAGAGAATTAAAGAAAGTAGAGCCCCAGGGCTACTTCTGTCAATAGACACCGAAAAGGCCTTTGACAGGGTAGACTGGGACTTTATGTACAGCACGCTGGAGGAGATAGGCCTTGGGCCTAATATGATCAGATGGATAAAGGCATTATATGTACGTCCTTCTGCTAGGGTTAAGGTCAACGAAACACTCTCTGAGCCGTTCAAAATGTCTAATGGCACTAGACAGGGATGCCCACTCTCCCCTCTGTTATTTGTGCTCACGCTAGAACCCCTTCTAACAAAGATAAGGCAGAACCCAGATATTATGGGAGTAAATGACGGTGAAGAGGTCCAAATCGGCAGCCTTTGTGGATGACATCCTATTTTTCATCACTAGACCAAGGATAACTCTCCCTAACTTGTTTACAACCTTAAAAGAGTATTGAGAAATATCTAATTTTAGGATAAATCTGGCCAAATCAGAAGTACTAGAAATAAACAAGATTGAAAAAGCTGATTGCTCTTTTTATAAGGAGTTCCCATTTGTTTGGGGGGAAAAAGAGCTTAAATACCTTTGGATCAGGATTACTAGATCTGGAGAGTCATTTATGAGCGTAATTACGTTCCACTCCTCGATGAGATTAAAGAGGAGATGAGCAGAATTACAAGAGGGCAGTTATCATGGGGGGGAAGAATTAACATCCTCAAGATGGCAATGTTGCCAAAAATCTTGTTTAAAATGCAAATGCTCCCAATCCCACTTCCACAAGCATACATTAAAACATTACATACACTTTTTCTAAAATTTATTTGGAGAGGGAAAAAAACCACGTATAAGTTATGCACTTCTAGCTAAAGATAAGGAGAAGGGGGGTTGGGGGGCACCAGATATTAGAAGTTATCACGAGGCAATTATATTATCACGAATAGTAGAATGGGCAAAAAACAATATGGAAAAGCGCTGGGTGGAAATGGATAACACGATTAGTAAAACAAATATGGGTAAAATAATATGGATCCCTCCACTTTTTAGAAAACTCAGCACTGAGACACACACTATTACTAGCTATGCACTAAAAGTTTGGGACAACTTGCACAAAAGGAAGAAGTGACAGATGGCGGCACAGCCAATTAAAACATTTTATTGAATCACTCCCTCAACCAGTTAGATCTGAGGACAACTATCGCCCCTTAGAGAAACTGTGCGCTGATAAAGCAGGGAAGAAGGGGATCTCTAGGATCTATAGGGTGTTAAAAGAACTGAAGGGAGTAGAAACACCATCATTTATTAAGAAGTGGGAGTTGGAACTAGATTCAAAACTCATAGACTCAGATATCGGGACAACATCGGTAAACTACAAGATGTCCGAGTTAAATGATAAATGCTTGGCAAGATGGTATATTACCCCAGATAGAGCATCTAAATATCAGAGTGAAACCTCGCAATATTGCTGGAGGGGATGTAGTGAGATCGGGACAATGGCACATATTTGGTGGCACTGTCCGGAAATCAAAAAATTCTGGGGGGATAGTAGGCAAATCATTAGAGAGATAACTCATATTGATGTCCCTGACGACCCATGGGCATGTTTATGTCATGGTCTCCGATTGCCAACTGGGACATATTTGAAAACACTCTTACCACAACTTTTGAACGCAGCCAAAAGCCTAATTCCCAGATACTGGCCGGAAAGAAAGTGTCCAACACTACAGGACTGGTACGATAAAACAAACAAAATTCAAAGTCTTGAATACCTGAGTTACAGTGAGGGATTGGAAATAGAAGAGTATGAGGAAAAATGGAAGGATTGGTTAGAGTTCAAGTGCTCAATACGGTCTGCTGAGGTGATAGGAATCTAAAAAAAAAACGTGGTCCGGCCCTTTGACTGGTTAGAGTGCTATACGAAGCAAAAGGAGTGGAGAAAAGAGTTGACTAGAACTGGTAGGTTTTAGGGTATGTGGTGGAATGGTAGGATTGGGTTGGGTGACATTGGGGGGAGGGGGGGTAGTAATAGGGAGGGACTTAGGGGAGCCTAGAGATTCTAAATATTAGATTTTTTTTTCTTCTTCGACTATACTTAGTGAAGAGAGGCCCCAACAAAGGAATTTGTCGTTTGGGTTGGGGACATATAAATTTCTAATATAAAAAAAAAAGCCACTATGATGTGAAAATGAGTTGGGGCAATATTGAATTGTTACGTTGAAACATACGTTCCTGAAACCGGTCACTGATGTGGAAAAAAGAAAGAAAAAAGAAAAAAAAAGTTGGTGCATTAAAGAGGTGTTTTAAAATTGACATTAATGTATATATTACTGCATGACAAAAAGGCAATGGAGAAGGTTTTAAAGTGGGTTTTGCATATTACTTAATGGAAAAATAAAGATTTTTTAAAATCACTTGACCTCCGGAAATGTTACCCCACTTCATGACAAGGCCATTTTTTTATGGCACTGCGTTATTTTTTTTTTTTTTTGAAAATCTTTTTATTGAGTATAAGACATACAAACAATTAACAACAATTAAACCTGCCACAGCATTGGGACTAGACCCATGCAGGAGTCAGTGCCAGCCGGCCATTGGGCTGCATCCAGCATTATGGCACTGCGTTATTTTACCTGACAATTGCGCGGTCATGCAACGCTGTACCCAGATACAATTTATGTAATTTTTTCCCCACAAATAGAGCTTTCTTTTGGTAGTATTTGATCACCACTGCGGTTTTTATTTTCCGCGCTATAAACAAAAAAAGACCGACAATATAACCACTTCAATACTTTATACACCTTCCTGCCCAGACCAATTTTCAGCTTTCAGCGCTATCACATTTTGAATGACAATTGCTGGGTCATGATATGCTGTACCCAGATACAATTTATGTAATTTTTTTCCCACAAATAGAGCTTTCTTTTGGTGGTATTTAATCAAAACTGGGGTCTTTATTTTTTGCGCTACAAATAAAAAAGCCAAAAAAAAAAAAATTTTCTTTGTTTCTGTTACAAAACTTTGTAAATAGGTAAGTTTTCTCCTTCACTAATGGGCACTGATGAGGCTGCACTGATGGGCACTGATGAGGCAGTACTGATTGACACTGATGAGGTGGCACTGATGGGCACTGATGATGAGGCACTTATATGCAGCACTGATGGGCACTGATAGGTGGTACTGATTGGCACTGATGGGCACTCATAGGCGGCACTGTTGGGCACTTATAGGTGGCCCTGGGCACTTATATGTGGCACTGATGGGCACTGATAGGTGGCACTGATAGGTGGCACTGGGTGGGCACTTATGGGCGGCACTGATAGGCACTGATGGGCAGCACTTATAGATGACACTGTTTGGCATGACTGATCAGGGGGCACTGGCAGACATCACTGATGGGCACAGTGCCATCCCTGATTGGCATACCTGGTGGTCATGGGTGGGCATCCCTGGTGGTCCTGGGTGGGCATCCCTGGCGATCCTGGGTGGGCATCCCTGGTGGTCCTGGGTGGGCATCCTGGGGGGGGGGGGGCTGCACTGATAATCAATTAGTGCAGACCCCCCTGTCAGGAGAGCAGCCGATCAGCTCTTCTATATTGCGCCTGTCAGCGCGAGCGGAGGAAAAGCCGATATATGGCTCTTCCTGTTTACACTGTGATCAGCTGTGATTGGACACAGCTGATCACATGGTAAAGAGCCTCCGTCAGAGGCTCTTTATCTCGATCAGCGATGCGGTGTGTCAGACTGCGGCTTATCCTGCTGGACGATGTATGACGTTCAGTCAGCATAACTGAACCACTTTGCGCACATCATACTGCTATATGGCGGGTGGGAAGTAGTTAATAAAAAAGCAATATTTTTTACTTTCTGCTCTAAAGCATATCCAGAAAATTTTTTTAAAAATCTAATTTCTTCATAAATTTAGGCCAATATGTATTCTAGATGTTTTTGGTAAAAAATCCCAATAAGTGTATATTGATTGGTTTACGTGAACGTTATAGCCTCTACAAACTTTGGGGTATATTTATCACATTTTTTTATACTAATAATGGCGGTGATCAGTGACTTATAGCGGGACTGTGATATTGCGTCAGACATTCGGACACGAACTGACACTTTTGACACTTTTCAGGAACCAGTGACACTAATACAGTGATCAGTGCTAAAAATATGCACTGTCACTGTACTAATGACAATGGCTGGGAAGGGGGCTAAACATCTACGGTGATCAAAGGGTTAACTGTGTGCCTAGCCAGTGTTTTTGTGTATTGTTTTAGGTGCTTTTACTAAGGGGAGAGATGGATTTTGTTCCATGCTTTGCAGGAACACGAAATCCATCCAATGGGGGGGCCCTGTCAGACTGGAGATCTTCCTTGTTTACACAGGCAGATCTCAGTTCTGTGCATTTTATCAATGATTGGCGGTTGCTGGCAGACATCCAATGCCTGGCACCTGTACATTGGCTTTTGCTATAAATAATCACAGCAGAAGCAGCCAGCTGGAGGTGTACACGTGCCCCCTGCAGGCGGAAGTGCAGATTCACGTATATCTACGTGATTCTGCACAGGAGAGCTGCTCTGTAGCAGTAAAACTGCTATGGGGTGGTGTTGAAGTGGTTAAAAGAGTTTTACATATTTCTTTCTTATTATATGTTATGCTGGAAACACATTTTTTGTTTCAGATTTTACCTGGCAGATATATAAAGTTTATTAACTGCTGCATAGTATAAGGGTTTACCTGAATGTATAGAATATTAATAGACTGTTTAATTGTGTTATGCCCCGTACACACGGTCGGATTTTCCGATGGAAAATGTCTGATCGGAGCGTATTGTCGGAAATCCTGACCGTGTGTGGGCTCGGACATTTTCCATCGGATTTTCCGACACACAAAGTTTGAGAGCAGGCTATAAAATTTCCCGACAACAAAATCCGATTGCGTCAATTCCGACCGTGTGTGGCCTGTTCCAACGCACAAAGTGCCACGCATGCTCAGAAGAAATTCCGACACAGAAAGCACGGTCTGGTAAAATTAGCGTTCGCAATGGATACAGCACTTTCGTCACGCTGCAATGTTAAAAATGGTTTAATACAGCGCACTCTCTTCTTCTTTATAATGTGAGAAGAATGAAGTAGTTTTGCTGCTCATATTCACACACACGTCTCACAAACGTCTTTCTTTATTTTTTATCGGGATTACCTTAATATATTTTTATTTGTCACATCTGACATAAATATATATAAATTTTTTTTAAAGCCATTTTTTTTTTAGATTTTATGTTTGTATTTTTTCAAAGGCTGATCTTTGTTTAATTTTATTTTTAGTTTTACTCCAGAATATTTTTGTGTGTGTTTTGTGTGTCAAGTTACCACAACACCATTGATATCCTTTATTATTTAATCTCAAGGAGATTGTTTGGTGTTGGTGTCCCTTGTTAATTTCACATTGTATATTTGAAATGTACCTGAATCCTCACAAACAAACTGTCCTTTTTGAAGTAAAACACACATAGGCAAGTATAATTCAAACCAAAATTCCTTTATTAAGGGCTCATAACCAAACAAAGAGGGAGGCAACGCTGGATAAACAGGAGAAATTAGCGAAGCCTTTGAACCCCAGGGCAGACATCAATTCTTGAACATCAAAATTGGTGGCCTGAGGAGTCCATATGTAAGGGAGGGCAGTCTGGTCCAGAATTCCCAGAGATCCGGAAAGCAGCAGATGACATCTGTGTCCCCAGGCTGTGGTACCACAAGAGGCTGCATCTTTTGCCAGACCAGACTGGATCCAGGGTCCTCACTTTCTGGTCTTCCTTCCACGTTTCCTTCCACGCTGTGGCTCTGCTGTTGGAGATGTGGCAGGAGCAGGAGTAGGACCTGGAGGAGGAGGACTAGTAGGACCTCGAGGAGAAGGAGGAGGAGGAGGACCTGGAGGAGGAGGACCATGTGTGAGGTCACAAAGGTGGGTATCAGATGTTATTTGGGCCTTCAACCCCTTATTGAGAGCCTCCAACATTAAGGACTCACACATGAGTTGTTGGCCCTCCTCCATCCGCTGCATTTTACAGGCAATGATGGCAGCGAAGTCCTCCTCCACGGTGTGTGGTGCTCCCAGGGCCTCTGTAGCCTTCCAAAAGAGGCCTATGGCAGCCTCCTCTAGGGTACTCCTCCTCCTGCCACTTTCTCTTTCCAGGTATAGGGGAGGGACCTGCATATCAGCCAGCCTGCTTGGCCCGGCCACCTCTTGGCTGAGACTTCCCTGTGTATGAAAAAGGGACATGGTTTTAGTTTTTGCATAGTCAATCACAATCCTAAATTAGTAATCCAAACTAACATCTAGTTAACATCATTGATTGGACAAGCAGAAATATTTAGAGGAATGCTATACCTGGCTCAATCTGGGCTCCTCCACATGTTGCTGCCTGGAAGGCCCAGGTTGGGCGTCAGAAGCCTCAGCCGGGGGGGAAGGAAGCGTGGAAGGAAGACTGGAGAGTGATGGCCTGGGTTCAGTCTGGCCTGCCAGAAAATGCAGCCTGTCATAGTACCACATCCTGGGGACATAGATGTCATCTGCTGCTCCGGATCTCTGCGAATCCTGGACTTTCTGGCGCTCCCTTACATATGTGCTCCTCAGGCCACCAATTAGGATCTTCAAATATGTGATGTCTGCCATGGGATCACTTGCTTCACAATTTCCAACAATTGATCCAGCGCTGCCTTCCTCTTTGTTTGGTTCCTATAATGTGGGTGGTTGATCTCCCACAGACAAGGCAGCTCCCTGAACATGTCAATGAATATTGCCATGAAGTCAGTATCTTTAAAGATATCCATTTTCACTGCAAGACACAACACAAGACAAACCCTAATGTCAGGCCAAACTCTCCTAATCTTGTTACAATATAGGCCTCAATCTAGAAGCAGTATAGGCACAAGTATGTCTCTTACCTTCGTTCTTACGATCGGCGCCTCCAATGCTCCTTCCTCCGCTCACAGATCGTATGTAATACGCACGTGTGGTACGCTTTATACACACTGCGCATGCGTGTAACTCCGCCCGCCCCTGACGTTCTTTCTAGTCTATTCCCCGCCCCTTTTCGTTCTGCGCAGTGGGGGAAGAGCACATGGCGGATACACAGCAGGTGTGTGCTAATTACAGGAACGAGGAGGGGGAGGACGAAAGCCTGGATCCGGCCACGTCCCGATCCAGAAGGAGATTTAAGGCCTCAAATATGTCCTTTGGGGAGATGTTGGAGATGGTGGACATCCTGAAGAAGGCCGACTATGATGGGAAGTATGGACCTTACCCCAACCCCAATGACTGAAAGGCCAAGATCATGGCGAAAGTGGTCAAGAGTCTGCACCGGAATTTCGGGGTACGACGATCGAAAGATCAGCTCAGGAAACGGTGGTCGGACCTCAAATTACGAGAACATGAGCAGTACAGAAAGATCTGGAGAGTGCTGCAAAAAAGTAAGTAGTTGTGCTGTGTTCCTATTCTTTATGTTTATTACGTTCGTGCTGCTCCATGTGCTTTTCTTAAAAGTGTACATTTTAAAATGTCAACTTTCATGTTCATGGGCACATTATTCGTTCGTATCAAACATTTTTCTTTCGGACTATAAAACACCATTGTTTTGGCCATATGCATTTGGCCACATTTTTTACGCCCTACTTGTATGAAACTAATTTGGTGGTGTAGATGGCTTTGTTACTAGAATGAAATGCAAACTAGATTCTGCGTAAGGAGAGGACACTCAGCAGCTGTTTTCACATCTGGACACTGGAGCACTAGTGTGGGACACAAGAACCCCATTTTTCTTAGTGGACCCACACAGGTGCTCCAGTGTATATTATAGGGGGGTCTCCATCTGTGAAGCTTGTACAAAACAGGTAAAGTATTGCAGCTTGACAAAGGACACTGAAAATGCTACATCTTGGAACTCTGCTAAAATTGACAATTGTACCCCACTTCCAAGCAATGTTTCCTATTTATATTTCTGCCATCAAATATCTGTGTGCTAAGTACAGCATTTTTGTTTTACATAGGGGATAAAAGACTTGGAGGACACCCCTCATCCGAGGAGACCAGAGCCCCCCCCCCCCCCTCTGGAAGAAGGGGAAATACCCCCAACCCAAGAAGAGCAGGAGGAAGAAGATGTGGTGGAAATTGTCACCACAACAGGTGAGTGTCTGCGACCACAGGCTCAGGTAAGAGATGGATGCCAGCATATTTTTCATACCTGTTTTGTTTTGCTCTCTTTTTAGGTGATCGTGATGTTGTGGATCCAGATCCTTTCACATCAGAAAGTGCCCAGATCCTGATCGGGAAGATCATTGGTGTAATTTACAATTGGAAAACCTCAAGAAAAACATCAATGATATTATCCAAAAAAATAAGAACATCATTGATGTTTTGGGGCGAGTTTAAAACCCCTCAAAATCACTTTCTTCTTTTGTGTTCTACAAATTTTAAAATGTTTTAGCGATTTTTCTAAAAGCTCAATTTGGAGGATGCACACAGTGTGCCAACATGTGCTATCTGCCATCACGGGAGATCAATGGACGCGTTTTGGGGGTGCAACGCCTTCCTCAATAATAAAGTAGCTGAGAGGAAGGGGTTTCTCCCCAAAAACACGTCCCTTGATCCCCCGTGATGGCAGCTAGCACATGTTGACATTCGTAAATTTGTGTGCATCTTCCAAATGTGGCTTTTCCTGGGGTGACTTCACCCCATCTGAACGCAATATCAAACACAGTTCCTAAATACTCATGTCTGATATTGCCTTCAAGTTCTACCAAATGTGAACTTTGTAAGTTCCAAGGTTTGTGTCTTTCTTGTTGGTTTTACACATGCCTGTTTTATCTTAAATGGACATTTCTATTTGTGATAATGCCACCCCAAAAATTGTTATACAACAAACATGTTGGTTTGTTTTAAAAACCTTTTCTAAATGCACATGTGATTGTGCAGGTATTAAAATGATTGTTAATGAAGAATGTGTGGATTATTGTGTCAACGCTAAAACACTTTGGTTGTGATGTAATTGGTGTTTTCTGTGAAAATGGGGGTTATTTCCTAAGGGCAAATCCTCTTTGCACTACAAGTGCAGTTTCAGTGCAGTTGCAAGTGCACTTGTAGTGCAAAGTGTCTTTGCCTTTAGTAAATAACACCCAACAGTGCTTTGTATAAGTTTACACAATTACGCCATTTTCAGGACTCCCCACATTTCTGACAGGGTCAGGTAAAACAAACAAAAGCAGGAAATGTCACCAAAGATTTGTTTTTTTTAAATTTTATTTGATAAAGCCTTCACAAATTGTCGGGCATATTGATGGCCCCCCCTACCCGCAAAGAACTCAAGGTATCTTAACCGGACATCACGGGCACTCAGGGAGGGCAAGCCAGGACGGCCACTTTCAAGCGCCGTCAGGGTTGGTTCATTGATCATTCCGGCCTCAGGCCCAACTGAGCCAGCATAGTTGGCAGAATATTTGCGTAAAAAGTTATGGAGAACACAGCACGCCAGAATTAGATGAATAACCACTTGAGCCCCGGACCATTATGCTGCCTAAGGACCAGAGGTCTTTTTCCAATTTGGCACTGCGTCGCTTTAACTGCTAATTGCGCGGTTATGCAATGCTGTACCCAAACGAAATTTGCGTCATTTTCTTCCCACAAATAGAGCTTTCTTTTGATGGTATTTGATCACCTCTGCGGTTTTTATTTTTTGTGCTATAAACGGAAAAAGACCGAAAATTTTGAAAAAAAAATGATATTTTCTACTTTTTGTTATAAAAAAAATCCAATAAACTCAATTTCAGTCATACATTTAGGCCAAAATGTATTCAGCCACATGTCTTTGGTAAAAAAATGTCAATAAGCGTATATTTATTGGTTTGCGCAAAAGTTATAGCGTCTACAAACTAGGGTACATTTTCTGTAATTTACACAGCTTTTAGTTTATGACTGCCTATGTCATTTCTTGAGGTGCTAAAATGGCAGGGCAATACAAAACCCCCCCAAATGACCCCATTTTGGAAAGTAGACACCCCAAGGAAATTGCTGAGAGGCATATTGAACCCATTGAATATTTATTTTTTTTGTCCCAAGTGATTGAATAATGACAAAAAAAAAAAAATATTTACAAAAAGTTGTCACTAAATGATATATTGCTCACACAGGCCATGGGCCTATGTGGAATTGCACCCCAAAATACATTCTGCTGCTTCTCCTGAGTATGGGGATACCACATGTGTGGGACTTTTTGGGAGCCTAGCCGCGTACGGGGCCCCGAAAACCAATCACCGCCTTCAGGATTTCTAAGGGTGAAAATTTTTGATTTCACTCTTCACTGCCTATCACAGTTTCGGAGGCCATGGAATGCCCAGGTGGCACAAAACCACCCCAAATGACCCCATTTTGGAAAGTAGACACCCCAAGCTATTTGCTGAGAGGCATGGTGAGTATTTTGCAGCTCTCATTTTTTTTGAAAATGAAGAAAGACAAGAAAAAACTTTTTTTTTTTTTCTTTTTTCAATTTTCAAAACTTTGTGACAAAAAGTGAGGTCTGCAAAATACTCACTATACCTCTCAGCAAATAGCTTTGGGTGTCTACTTTCCAAAATGGGGTCATTTGGGGGGGTTTGTGCCACCTGGGCATTCCATGGCCTCCGAAACTGTGATAGGCAGTCAAGAGAGAAATCAAAAATTCACGCCCTTAGAAAGCCTGAAGGCGGTGCTTGGTTTTCGGGGTTCCGTACGCGGCTAGGCTCCCAAAAAGTCTCACACATGTGGTATCCCCGTACTCAGGAGAAGCAGCAGAATGTATTTTGGGGTGTAATTTCACATATTCCCATGGCATGTTTGAGCAATATATCATTTAGTGACAATTTTGTGCAAAAAAAAAAAAATTTGTCTCTTTCCCGCAACTTGTGTCGCAATATAAAATATTCCATGGACTCGACATGCCTCTCAGCAAATAGCTTGGGGTGTCTACTTTCCAAAATGGGGCCATTTTCATTTGGGGGGGTTTTGAACTGTCCTGGCATTTTATGCACAACATTTAGAAGCTTATGTCACACATCACCCACTCTTCTAACCACTTGAAGACAAAGCCCTTTCTGACACTTATTGTTTACATGAAAAAGTTATTTTTTTTTTGCAAGAAAATTACTTTGAACCCCCAAACATTATATATTTTTTTAAAGCAAATGCCCTACAGATTAAAATGGTGGGTGTTTCATTTTTTTTTTTTCACACAGTATTTGCGCAGCGATTTTTCAAACGCATTTTTTGGGGAAAAAACACACTTTTTTAAAATTTTAATGCACTAAAACACACTATATTGCCCAAATGTTTGATGAAATAAAAAAGATGATCTTAGGCCGAGTACATGGATACCAAACATGACATGCTTTACAATTGCGCACAAACGTGCAGTGGCAACAAAATAAATACATTTTTAAAATCCTTTAAAAGCCTTTACAGGTTACAACTTTAGATTTACAGAGGAGGTCTACTGCAAAAATTACTGCCCTCGATCTAACCTTCGCAGTGATACCTCACATGCATGGTGCAATTGCTGTTTACGTTTGACGACAGACCGCCGCTTGCGTTCGCCTTAGCGCGAGAGCAGGGGGCAACAGGGGTGCTTTTTTTTTTTTTTCTTTATTATTTTTTTGCTTTTTTATCTTATTTTTAAACTGTTCCTTTCATTTTTATTTTTTTTTAATCATTTTTATTGTTATCTCGGGGAATGTAAATATCCCCTGATAGCAATAGGTAGTGACAGGTACTCTTTTTGAAAAAATTGGGGTCTATTAGACCCTAGATCTCTCCTCTGCCCTCAAAGCATCTGACCACACCAAGATCGGTGTGATAAAATGCTTCCCCAATTTCCCAATGGCGCTATTTACATCCGGCGAAATCTAAGTCATAAAATGCTCGTAGCTTCCGGTTTCTTAGGCCATAGAGATGTTTGGAGCCACTCTGGTCTCTGATCAGCTCTATGGTCAGCTGGCTGAATCACCGGCTGCATTTTCAGGTTACCTGTTGAGACAGGAGAGCCAGAGAAAACACGGAAGACGGTGGGGGGGGGGCATTCCCTCCCACGGCTTGTAAAAGCAGTCTAGAGGCTAATTAGCCGCTAGGATTGCTTTTACATGAAAGCCGACCGCTGGCTGAAAAGAATAATACCAAGATGATACCTAAACCTGCAGGCATCATTCTGGTATAACCACTCAAAGTTGTGAATGGCGTACCTGAAGACAAAAAAATGGTTAACAATAAAGCACAGTAAACGGTAAAGTATAAAAAATTGCATACCTGAAAAGCAAACATGATAAAACATAATAACAATAAAACATTGCAGAATAGAATACAGTAAAAAAGAGCAGAAAAATAGAGAGAATAGAGAGAGAGAGAACAATAAAACGACAACTATTTTTTTTTATTTTATATATATATATATATATATTTTTTTTTTACACTTTTTTTGTAACTAACTTTTATAACTGTAACCGGTTCCAGGTTCGGGTCTCTCAAAATGCGATGGCATCTTGGGAGACCCTGTGAAAGTGTGCCTAGTCTGTGGAATGCTGTATCCTACGCTAATACTCAACTAGTGCATAGTAGCGTTCAAAACATTCACCAATGCAAAGACCAGGATGGTCAGGACAGGAGGGACAATAATAGCGGGTGTCATGCCTATATCCGCGCTTGCTGCAGACACAACATCTTTTTTGGGGGGGTTCGCTGGGTAGGGGTACTCGGGAGGACATAAAGAAAATGCCTCTCATGCAGCCGACTGCATTTGGTTGGGGATGTGAATGAGGGAAGTACGGGCGCTGCAGAAGCGGTGGGTTCCCAATTAGGATTGGCGAATGCAGCAGGAAGGGCATTATGGGCACGACGGGCCTGTGTTTGTCTTTTTGGTGGCAGCGGGACACTACTTGTGCTTGCCACCTCACCAGCTTGAACTGCACTTATGGGACTCGCCACGTCACCAAGTGTTACTGCAGTGCTGGTTTGACTACGACCGGGGTGTACTAGGCCGCTGGCGCTTGCCAGTTCACCAAAACGCTACCAAAAAAACTGTTAGCGATCGCAGGGATCAGGCCTGACTCTGCGAATGCTGCAGTTATGCGTTTAGTGTTTTGTAAGTGACAGTGATCGATCGATACTGCACTTGGGTGGGCTGGGCTGGGCTGGGCGGAGGGGCAAAACGCAGGTGCTAGCAGGTATCTGTGCTGATCCCGCTAACACTGCGTTTTTGGGAACCCTAAACTGCTGGAGACGCTAGTATAGATCTGATCGGATCAGATATTGATCCGTTCAGATACTATACCACTAAGGGTGGTGTATGGTGCGTGCGTGGGTGTTAGCGGTACTGGCGCTAACCTGACGCTGCCTGGGGCTGGTGCTTGCCAGTTCACCAAAATACTACAAAAAAAACTGTTAGCGATCGCAGGGATCAGGCCTGACTCTGCGAACGCTGCAGTTATGCATTTAGTGTTTTGTAATGCCGCGTACACACGAGCGGACTTTACGGCGGACTTTGCCCGGCGGACTTTTCGTCGGACTTTGTTTGCTCCTTGCGCCGGACTTAAAAACGGACGGACTTGGCCACACACGGTCACTGCAAAAGTCCGCTGGTTTTGAACGCGGTGACGTATAGCACGTACGACGGGACTAGAAAAAGGAAGTCCAAGCCCCACTCCGGCACCCTTTGGGCTCCTTCTGCTAATCTCGTGTTTATCTCGTGTTAGTAGAAGTTTGGTTAGAGACGATTCGCGCTTTTCACACTTCAGCTTATTTCGTTCGTTTTCTGCGGTTCAGTTTGTGCTTGTGAGGTTTGTATCTGCTTTTCAGTGCGTGTTGGTCAGTTCGTAACCTGCCTTGCAGGCCGTTCTGCTCCGCTCGTTCCTGATTTTCAGGTCGTTCTTCATAGGCCTTGCTGTTCTTCAGTGCGTTTGTTATAAGTTTGTTTGTTTGAGCAGCCGACCGTTTTGAAGCCATGTCGAGTGGACGTTCTCGTTCTCGAGTTCGTGCTGTGTGGGGACTTGGTGTTGGGGTTAATACTTTGACCCGAGTCCAGTCCATGAACAGGGTGAGGAGGAGTTCATGGACCAAGAATTGGTTGCGCCAGCGTGACCAGTTCTGTCATATGCCTTTGCTCCGTGAGCTCCGTGAGAATAATCCTGATGATTTCAGGAATTTTCTCAGGATGACGGACCCCGTCTTTGAGCGTCTGCTGGCTATGCTGACCCCCTATATCAGCAGGCAGGATACCTGCATGAGGCAAGCCATCAGTGCGGAGCAGAGGCTAGTTGCCACGTTACGTTACTTGGCGACAGGGAGAAGTCTTCAGGACTTAAAGTTCTCGACAAGCATCTCCCCCCAGGCTCTGGGGATCATAATCCCAGAGACCTGTTCTGCTATTATTCAGGTCCTGCAGAAGGAATATATGAAGGTAAGTTTTATCCTTTAACATTACATGATATGTATTAACTGTTTTTTGATGTATTGTAGAACTGTCCTCTTTACCTAATTGCCATGCTTTCAATCTGCTGTGAATGTCCCCTTTATCTTCGTGCATGCCTATTTTAATCATTTATTGCCCTATACATGCATAATTTCTTTCATTAACCTCCCCACCATGCAATGCTGGGTCCATTTTTATCTCTAGCCTATAGTCCATTGAACAATGTATATTGTCTGCTCCATTGTCTTGTTTGTCCCTCCCCCACCCCACAAATGTTTGAGCCAGTCAGGTGTGTTTGTTAACCTAATTAGAACCCCTCCCCCACCCCACAAATGTTTGAGCCAGTCAGGTGTGTTTGTTAACCTAATTAGAACCCCTCCCCCACCCCACAAATGTTTGAGCCAGTCAGGTGTGTTTGTTAACCTAATTAGAACCCCTCCCCCACCCCACAAATGTTTCAGCCAGTCAGGTGTGTTTGTTAACCTAATTAGAACCCCTCCCCCACCCCACAAATGTTTCAGCCAGTCAGGTGTGTTTGTTAACCTAATTAGAACCCCTCCCCCACCCCACAAATGTTTCAGCCAGTCAGGTGTGTTTGTTAACCTAATTAGAACCCCTCCCCCACCCCACAAATGTTTCAGCCAGTCAGGTGTGTTTGTTAACCTAATTAGAACCCCTCCCCCACCCCATAAATGTTTCAGCCAGTCAGGTGTGTTTGTTAACCTAATTAGAACCCCTCCCCCCACATTCAAATTTTGTTTATTTTTTGTTCTTTTTATTATTTTTGAAAATATTTTACGTTGTGTAAAAAAATTATCTTTTACTAAATTATTCAAGCCATTTTTTCACAAATATATAGACCTTTATCTCAAAAGATTTACATACACAACAGTGTTTTTATAAACAAAACTTACAATAAATTAACTTACAAAGTTCAATATTTCGAGAACGGTGCATGTAATGTCACCCTTGCAGAAATTGGTCATTTATAAGATGCTCAAAATTGAGCTTTACTAAAGGGTCAAGTCAACATGTGCTATCTCCTATCATGGGAGAGCAATGTACGTGTTTTGTGTGTGCAATCCCATTTTTGGTTCCTCTCACCACCCAAGATTTTTCAGGATGAAGGGTTTGCTAACACAAAACAAGTACATTGCTAACCCATGATGGAAGATAGCACATGATGACACACCGTGTGCATCACACAATGTAAATTTGGGTATACCCCAAAACTTGAAAAAACAATTTTTAAAACAAAATGACTTCCCAAGGAAATGAAGAACATGATTGATGTTTTTAGGCCAAACATGATTATATTCTGCCCAAAACATCAATCATGTTCTTCATTTCCTGTTGCATGGAGTCCAGGCGAAGTTTCATGCTGTTAATTTGGTCACGCATTTGATCTATGTGGCCATTCCACAGCATTATCTGGCCAATTAGTCTTTGTGCACTGTCTGTGGTGAAGTGCTCTGCCGCTTGGCCTTCCACAACCACAAACTCACCTAAAACGAGTGAATAAAAACAAGGTTTACAATATGCACGCCAAAATACAGTAACTCAAGCTGGGGTGTCAGTCACTCACTTGGTGGGCTTGAAACCTCGCACACTTCCTCCACCTCTCCTTCCTCAAGGTCGTCGGGTGGGCGTGGTCTTGGGCTGGGGCTTGGGGTATCTTGGGCCTCAGGCTGGTGACTTGGGGGGGTCCTGAGATCCTTGGACTGTTGTCTGAGTCTTTTCTCCCCTATGAGATTTGAAAAAAAGGTATAGTTAAAACACACTGATCTTTTAGGTTTTAATAAATAAAGTAAAATGTTGGTTATGATTTTTTGCCAATTTTGCATCATAATAAATGTTGAAGACAGGATGAACATTACCTCTGAACAACAATTATAAAGAATGCTTATTTTTGGGCAAGTTTCACAGATGCTGACACCTCAATGATCTCCTATGTGTATTACCCCTCAAAAATGTATTTATGGTCACATAGTACACTAGAAAATGCATTTCCTGCGCAAAATGCGTGGGAATGCTGAATAGCTAAATTGCTAAAATGACCGCCATCAAAACTGCCCCATCATATTCCTCTATTATAAATCAGTACATGGTGTGTCTGTCCCCTCCCCCCGGGCTCTGTAATCAGAGCTGAGATGCTCCAGCCACCTCCCCCCCTGTGTATAACAGAAGCTTTGGTAACCATGGCAACAAAACAAACACAGTACACTCTGATTAATGTCTAAAATTTCACGAAATGACCTCTAAACAAAAAGCTTTTTCTCCAAAAATTAAAAAAATATCAAACTGAAAGGATATAGCCAGATAGCTGAATATTTAGTGAACATTGTAAAGTTTGTTTGGTGTCTCTAGGTGAAAGTATGAAGGAGCTGAAACTTTTGGGAGCGGAAGAAGAATTTAAGGATTTCAAGCATGCTCCCATTGAATTCAATGTTTAAAAAAGTGAAAAAAACCTTATTATTTAAAAAAGTATAAATGGTAGTAAAAAAGTTGAAAATGACCACACATCAGCTAAAAGAGACGAACATTTTAATAGTTGAATGGTTTTAATAGCTGAAAGTATGCCGAAGTTACGCAGAGCCAAAAAACGTACGGAATAAAATTAAAAGTAAATTTTAAAATGAATAAAATCGAAGAACAATAGTGGGACTGCTAAATCATTCCCACTAACTATAGTGCTCGTGAGTCCAGATGTGGAAACAGCTGCTGTGTCCTGTCCCTACATTACACTGAATCATTTTTGATGAAGCATTATATTTTCAAACACATCTACACCACATCAACTCATTGTGGGAATTCGCCAAATTATCAAGCCATAAATGTATGTCCAACCCTGTCCCATCGTATTTGGCGAAAAAATAACGTCACTTTATAAAGTATCCGATCTATTCCAAAGAACGGTATTTACGAACGATGCAGAAAAACCGCCAAAAATAAGGATCAGCATGCAAGTTCTGTATCTCAATAGTAAAACACAAGTACTTACTTTTTTTCAGCAGCTTCTTTATTCGCCAATATTGTTCTGGCCCCCGACTTTTGATGTCAGACCACCGCTTCCGCAATTGTTCTTTCGAACGTTTTGTACCAAATTTCTCTTCCAGAGCGGTGACAACTGAGGACATTATTTTGTCCTTCCTCATATTGGGTCGTGTGTACGGTCCTTTTTTGCCATCGTAGTCCTCCCTTCTTAATATGGACACCATCTCCACCATCTCTCCAAAAGCCATGTTGGTGGCCTTACATCTCCTCCGGGATGTGGATGTTTGGGGCTCCGGGCTTTCCTCCGCGCTACTTCCACTTAATCGCTCCGCCATCTTTTGCTATCTACTCCCACTGCGCAACGAAGAGTGAAGGGGCGGGGCCAAATCGTACTTATGAACGTCAGGGGCGGGCGACGCAGGCGGAGCATGACACATGCGCAGTGTATATAAAGCTAGTACGATGGCCTACGTATGTCCGTGCGGAAGTAGCGAGCGGCACAAACGAAGGTAAGATTAAAGAGTGTGTGTGTGTGTGTGTTTGTGTGTGTCCCCGTGTGTGTCCCCTAGATTACAACACAAACTAATCCTGAGATTTGGGACTGACATTTAAGTTTTGATCTTGTGTCTTGTCTTGCAGAAAAAATGAATCCCTTTAAAGAGGAAGATTTTTTGTCACATTTCATTGATCTCTATGAGGAGAAGAAAAACCTCTGGGAGGTCAAACACCCCCAATATTATAATCGTGATGTTAGGAAGGCAACACTGGGCACACTTTTAGAGTTTGTGAAGACTCGACTCCCCCAGGCAGACCTCAAGTTTGTGGACAGGAAAATAGGTATCTTGCGTAATATGTATAAGCGGGAACACAGAAAAATCCAGGAGTCGCTCAGATCCGGGGCAGCAGCTGACCAAGTTTATGTACCCAAGTTGTGGTATTACCACAAACTGCGATTCCTGGATGAGCAGACCGAAGCCAGGCAATCCCTTTCCACCCTTCCCCCCACCCTTCCCCCCACCCTTCCCTCCAGCCTTCCCTCCAGCCTTCCCTCCAGCCTTCCATCCACCTCCACCCCAGCTGAGGAGTCCCAGGATGAACTGGGCCTTTTCACCATAGATGAAGTGGATGCGCCCAGCTTCAGCCAGGTATACTTTTTTTTAGATTTTGGGATTGTGTAAATGTTATTAATGATGTTAAGGTGTTAATTTTGAAAGTGCTTCATCAAAAATCACTTCTGCACAAAGAGTAATATGTAGACATATCACTAGACAGTAGTGGCCAAATATATACGTAACTTCAGATCTTGTTGATCATCTGAAATAATGGTGTGGTCAAATAGATAGCCTTTACTATTTTGTGTAATTATATTTGAAAGTTAGGAGTTGAAAATTGTGTGTGATTGCATAACAGAAAATTACAACTATATCCCTTTTTTTTACACAGGATGACCTCAGCCAGGAGGAGGCCTTGCCCAGTGGGAGAGAGGAGGAGGCTGTGGCTGGGCCAAGTAGAAGCCGCACGGAGTGCCAGGTGCCTCCCCTCCGCATTCTCCACAAAAGGCCCAGGAGAATGACTGCAACAGAGCAGGAATCCCTAGACCTCATACGGGAAGCAAGCCTGATCCTGAGCAAACCTCCCAATGCAGAGGAGGCGTATGGCACCTATATAGCCAGCAGATTACTGGAGTTGGAAAAGGGCCAACGCCTCCTCTGTGAGGGTCTAATTTTCCAGGCTTACCAGAAGGGCTTGAGAGGGGAGCTTACTACTACAACCTATCTAGCAGATGAAGCCACTCCTACTCCTCCTCCTCCTCCTCCTCCTGCCCCAAGTACACCACCAGAGGCACAACCTCCGAGGAAGGCTGCAGAGAAGCGTGGAGGGAAGGCTACACGGAAGAGTCGAAAGTGATTGCCTGGTTTCTGTCTGTTCTGACTGTGCTCCCTGTGCTCCCTATAGTCGCAAGATACCTATTTTCTTGTCCTCAAACTTGATGTGTGTCCTGGGGGACGAAAGGCTTCCCAGATTCTTAAAGTGTGTCCAGTGTTGCCTTCCTAATTTTTTTGTGAAGAAAATAAATACATTTTGGTTTACCTTACATTCTTGCCTATGTCTTTTGATTAAAAAACGCCATTTTGTTTGGGAGTAGGCAGGTACAGGTCGAAAAGACTATGGGGTTGATTTGAGAAAAGCAAATAGTCTGTGCACTTTGCAGAGGGCAGTTGCCCTCTGCAAGTGCAATTGCTCCAGAGCATCAGAAATTATTTAAAAGCTTGACTTTGCAAAGAGTACCCAATCCTGTGCAAGTAAAAGAAAAAAAAAAACATTTTTGCTTGCACATGATTGGATGATGGAAGTCAGCAGAGCTGCTTCACATTTAATAAAGCTTGGGAGCAACTGCTCTTGCAGAGGGCAAATGCAATTTCCAAAATGCACAGGCTTTTTACCTTTAGGAAATCAACCCCTATGTGTGTTTTTGTCAAATAAAAACAATTTATTTTTATTTGACATGATTTTCGGAATAAATCAGCAGAGCTTCCCCGAATTTAAGCTCTTCCCCTCAGTTTTTCTGCGACTGCACTTCCAACAAGTGCACTTGGTGTGCAATTTCTCAAGTGAACGTTTCACTTGATATTCTTAAATGATTTATGCCTTTTGTCAAAAACAAGCTCGGGGGAAGCTCTGCTGTTTTTTTCCGAAAATCATGTCAAATAAAAATTAATTGTTTTTGTTTGGGCTTCCTTGCATGTGCCCCTCGGATCCACAGCGAACACACTTCAAAATGCTCTTTATGTGGAATTATATGTATAATTAGCACTTGGAGTGAAAAATTATTTTGCCTTTGTTAAATACACCCCCCTATGTCTAATGAACAAGGGACAACAACCTCATTAAGGTTCTTTAAAACAACACAAAATATGAATGTTAATTGTGGTAACTTGAAAATACACACCAAAAATGTGGTTAGCATTTAACACACATTGTAAAATAGCTAAAGTGTTGAAATAAAAAAACAAAAAAAAAAACAAAATCTATTTTAAAATTTTAAAGTTATGGAGATCTGGCTGTTACAAAATATTATATTAGTCATGGCAGGAGGATAAATCATGAAGAAAGAAGTTTGTGAGAACTCTGTGTGAATATAAAGCAGAAAAACAACTTCATTCCTCTCGCATTATCAATCCTAAAAAAAGGCTGTATTAAAAGACGACAGAAGAGGAATGTGCTAGCTTCAAGACGAAGGCTAGTTTTACCAGACCGAGCGCTTCCGTCTTGTAATTGCTTCAGAGCATGCGTCAGTTTGAGTTCGTCGGACTAGCACACAGACGATCGGTTTGTCCGCTAGAAAGAAGAGTCCGTCGGATAAATTTTAAACAAGTTTCAAATCTAATTCCGTCCAACTTTTGAGAAAACAAAGTCCGCTGGAGCCCACACACATCGAATTGTCCGACGAAATCCAGTCCGCCGGGCAAAGTCCGCCGTAAAGTCCGCTCGTGTGTACGCGGCATAAGTGTCAGTGATCGATCGATACTGCACTTGGGTGGGCTGGGCTGGGCCGGGCGGAGGGGCAAAATGCAGGTGCTAGCAGGTATCTGGGCTGATTCCGCTAACACTGCGTTTTTGGGAACCCTAAACTGCTGGGGACGCTAGTATAGATCTGATCGGATCAGATATTGATCCGTTCAGATACTATACCACTAAGGGAGGCGTATGCTGCGTGCGTGGGTGTTAGCGCTACTGGCGCTAACCTGACGCTGCCTGGGGCTGGTGCTTGCCAGTTCACCAAAATACTACCAAAAAAACTGTTAGCGATCGCAGGGATCAGGCCTGACTCTGCGAACGCTGCAGTTATGCGTTTAGTGTTTTGTAAGTGACAGTGATCGATCGATACTGCACTTGGGTGGGCTGGGCGGAGGGGCAAAACGCAGGTGCTAGCAGGTATCTGGGCTGATCCCGCTAACACTGCGTTTTTGGGAACCCTAAACTGCTGGGGACGCTAGTATAGATCTGATCGGATCAGATATTGATCCGTTCAGATACTATACCACTAAGGGTGGTGTATGGTGCGTGCGTGGGTGTTAGCGGTACTGGCGCTAACCTGACGCTGCCTGGGGCTGGTGCTTGCCAGTTCACCAAAATACTACCAAAAAAACTGTTAGCGATCGCAGGGATCAGGCCTGACTCTGCGAACGCTGCAGTTATGCATTTAGTGTTTTGTAAGTGTCAGTGATCGATCGATACTGCACTTTGGTGGGCTGGGCTGGGCTGGGCCGGGCGGAGGGGCAAAATGCAGGTGCTAGCAGGTATCTGGGCTGATTCCGCTAACACTGCGTTTTTGGGAACCCTAAACTGCTGGGGACGCTAGTATAGATCTGATCGGATCAGATATTGATCCGTACAGATACTATACCACTAAGGAAGGCGTATGCTGCGTGGGTGTTAGCGCTACTGGCGCTAACCTGACGCTGCCTGGGGCTGGTGCTTGCCAGTTCACCAAAATACTACCAAAAAAACTGTTAGCGATCGCAGGGATCAGGCCTGACTCTGCGAATGCTGCAGTTATGCGTTTAGTCTTTTGTAAGTGACAGTGATCGATCGATACTGCACTTGGGTGGGCTGGCCGGAGGGGCAAAACGCAGGTGCTAGCAGGTATCTGGGCTGATCCCGCTAACACTGCGTTTTTGGGAACCCTAAACTGCTGGGGACGCTAGTATAGATCTGATCGGATCAGATATTGATCCGTACAGATACTATACCACTAAGGGAGGTGTATGCTGCGTGCGTGGGTGTTAGCGGTACTGGCACTAATCTGACGCTGCCTGGGGCGACGCATATCACCGCCGGGGCGATCAGGGGGCTAAACCTTTATTCGGTAATAAACGGCGGGTGCCCTGACACTATAAAAAATAAACAAACTAACCAGCGTCACCCGTAACACTTATACGGTGATCAGTGGTGAAAGGGTTAACTAGGGGGCCATCAAGGGGTTAAAACATTTATTAGGTAGTGTATGGGGGTCCCTGACGCTATAAAACGCTGACGGCGAACCTAAATATTTACCTCCCTAACTAGCGTCACCAGCGACACTAATACAGCGATCAGAAAAATGATCGCTTAGCGACACTGGTGACAGGGGGTGATCAAGGGGTTAAAACTTTATTAGGGGGGTTAGGGGGGTACCCTAGACCTAAAGGGGGGTAACAGTAACTGTCCCAACACTGTAACTGTCACAAACTGACACTATGCAGTAATCAAAAAAAAAAAAAAAAACCTGCTTGGTGTCAGTTTGTGACGGGGGGGGGGGTGATCGGGGGGGGATCGGGGGGCGATCGGGGGGGGGGGGGATCGGGGTGTTTTGTGTGCCTGGCATGTTCTACTGTGTGTGTGTAGTGTTGTGCATAATAGCGGGTGTCATGCCTATATCCGCGTTTGCTGCAGACACAACATCTTTTTTGGGGGGGTTCGCTGGGTAGGGGTACTCGGGAGGACATAAAGAGAATGCCTCTCATGCAGCCGACTGCATTTGGTTGGGGATGTGAATGGGGGAAGTACGGGCGCTGCAGAAGCGGTGGGTTCCCAATTAGGATTGGCGAATGCAGCAGGAAGGGCATTATGGGCACGACGGGCCTGTGTTTGTCTTTTTGGTGGCAGCGGGACACTACTTGTGCTTGCCACCTCACCAGCTTGAACTGCACTTATGGGACTCGCCACGTCACCAAGTGTTACTGCAGTGCTGGTTTGACTACGACCGGGGTGTACTAGGCCGCTGGCGCTTGCCAGTTCACCAAAACGCTACCAAAAAACTGTTAGCGATCGCAGGGATCAGGCCTGACTCTGCGAATGCTGCAGTTATGCGTTTAGTGTTTTGTAAGTGACAGTGATCGATCGATACTGCACTTGGGTGGGCTGGGCTGAGGGGCAAAACGCAGGTGCTAGCAGGTATCTGTGCTGATCCCGCTAACACTGCGTTTTTGGGAACCCTAAACTGCTGGGGACGCTAGTATAGATCTGATCGGATCAGATATTGATCCGTTCAGATACTATACCACTAAGGGTGGTGTATGGTGCGTGGGTGTTAGCGGTACTGGCGCTAACCTGACGCTGCCTGGGGCTGGTGCTTGCCAGTTCACCAAAATACTACCAAAAAAACTGTTAGCGATCGCAGGGATCAGGCCTGACTCTGCGAACGCTGCAGTTATGCATTTAGTGTTTTGTAAGTGTCAGTGATCGATCGATACTGCACTTGGGTGGGCTGGGCTGGGCCGGGCGGAGGGGCAAAATGCAGGTGCTAGCAGGTATCTGGGCTGATTCCGCTAACACTGCGTTTTTGGGAACCCTAAACTGCTGGGGGCGCTAGTATAGATCTGATCGGATCAGATATTGATCCGTACAGATACTATACCACTAAGGGAGGCGTATGCTGCGTGCGTGGGTGTTAGCGCTACTGGCGCTAACCTGACACTGCCTGGGGCTGGTGCTTGCCAGTTCACCAAAATACTACCAAAAAAACTGTTAGCGATCGCAGGGATCAGGCCTGACTCTGCGAATGCTGCAGTTATGCGTTTAGTCTTTTGTAAGTGACAGTGATCGATCGATACTGCACTTGGGTGGGCTGGGCGGAGGGGCAAAACGCAGGTGCTAGCAGGTATCTGGGCTGATCCCGCTAACACTGCGTTTTTGGGAACCCTAAACTGCTGGGGACGCTAGTATAGATCTGATCGGATCAGATATTGATCCGTACAGATACTATACCACTAAGGGAGGTGTATGCTGCGTGCGTGGGTGTTAGCGGTACTGGCGCTAATCTGACGCTGCCTGGGGCGACGCATATCACCGCCGGGCGATCAGGGGGCTAAACCTTTATTCGATAATAAACGGCGGGTGCCCTGACACTATAAAAAATAAACAAACTAACCAGCGTCACCCGTAATACTTATACGGTGATCAGTGGTGAAAGGGTTAACTAGGGGGCCATCAAGGGGTTAAAACATTTATTAGGTAGTATATGGGGGTCCCTGACGCTATAAAACGCTGACGGCGAACCTAAATATTTACCTCCCTAACTAGCGTCACCAGCGACACTAATACAGCGATCAGAAAAATGATCGCTTAGCGACACTGGTGACAGGGGGTGATCAAGGGGTTAAAACTTTATTAGGGGGGGTTAGGGGGGTACCCTAGACCTAAAGGGGGGTAACAGTAACTGTCCCAACACTGTAACTGTCACAAACTGACACTATGCAGTAATCAGAAAAAAAAAAAAAAAAACCTGCTTGGTGTCAGTTTGTGACGGGGGGTGATCGGGGGGGGGGATCGGGGGGCGATCGGGGGGGGGGGATTGGGGTGTTTTGTGTGCCTGGCATGTTCTACTGTGTGTGTTGAGTGTTGTGCACTCACTCACATGTCTTCTCTCCTCGGGATTATTAAATTACCGAGCCGAGGAGAGATGACATCATTTCCTTTGCTGCTGTTTAGCATACAGCAGCAAAGGAATGATTCGATTGGGCGGCGGCGTTCGCGAGGGGGGGCCACGAACGGATGGTCTCCCCCTCACCTCTGATCGTCGCTGGACAAAAGACGACCGCCTCGGCACCTATCGGACCCCCCACCCGCGGAAGGCAAATCACGTACATGTACGTGATTTTGCCTGTCCGTGCCACCTTGCCGACGTACATCGGCGTGAGGCGGTCGTCAAGTGGTTAAGTTTATACTCCGCCATATGGATGGGTGTCAGAAATAGGCGGAACCGGCTGGCCATGATTCCAAATGTGTTCTCCACCACTCTTCTGGCTCTGGCCAGCCGGTAACTAAAAACCCTCTGTTCCGGGGTGAGGGTCCTCATCGGGAATAGCCGCATAAGATGGTCCCCCAGCGCAAAGGCTTCATCCGCAACGAAGACGAATGGGAGTCCTTCCACATTGTCTTCTGGAGGTGGCAAGTCCAAGCTGCCATTCTGGAGACGCCTGTAAAACTCCGTCTGGGCGATGACTCCATCGGACATCCGGACATTCTTCCCCACGTCCACATACAGGAACTCATAAGTAGCCAACACCACTGCCAACATCACAATACTATTGAACCCCTTGTAGTTGTAATAGTACGACCCCGAGTTGGGTGGTGGGACGATGTGGACGTGTTTCCCATCAATTGCCCCTCCGCAGTTAGGAAAGTCCCACCGCTGGGCAAAGTGGGAGGCCACAGTCTGCCATTTCTGTGGCGTGGAAGGAAACTGTTGAGAAAAAAAAAACATTATTATTTTTGCACATAACCATGGAAACCAGATTATAGACAGAAAACATTCTTGGCCAACATCCAGATCACATTTATTAAGGGGAATTTTACAACACCAAAGTATAAGGTACACCTATCATATTCCCCCTCCCACCCCCTCTCATGGGCCATTTCTAACATTATAAGGGGGGGATCTTGGACAGGTAACCCTCTTCACTTCATTTAGAGGTGAATGCCTAAATACAGGATATTACTTGGAACAGCCCCTCCTTAGTTACACTATTGGCAGCCCACTGGACAGGTAAGAAGTGTCATAATACAAAGATATAAATACACATTGTACACATTAGAGCACATTTTGACATTCTGCTATTACCTATCAAGATAATAATAGGATAGAAACACAGTACCATTTGAAAGTTTACAGGCAGGCCCTACTACGTGCTTTGGGGAATTCATCCATAAATCTGACCAGTAAAGAGATGGGTATAGTGTGTATGGGTTTGGCAAAGTCAGCAGATAGATGATTGAGGATAGATAGAGAATTGGGATCAGCTGACTTAGCAGTTGGGGGGAGGGAGCGTTAATAACAATGATTTGGGGACACTAAAAAACAAAGCCTCTGGCCCTCTGCCTGAATTTAAAGCACAAATCACATTTCTAAACATTTTAGGGGGTGTTTGGGGTAAAGCACTACTATGGAGCTGACAAAATACATTGTTAAGTGACTACATGAGGTGAATATAGGGCAGGAGACCATGCTGGGAAGGTTAGTGAAGGCAAATATGTATGAAGGACAAAAAAAAAGATTACATAAAAATCCAGCATGCATGAGGAGAAAGGGGACATTCACAGCATATTACAATCATGCAAAAATTGTGAGTATGGCCTCATGTAGTCGAGGATAACAGATCTTAAACCGTACCATCATCCAAATTAATATACAGAAAGAAAGGAGAGTGGGAACAAGGGGACAGTGGCTGATGTTGGCCCCATAACATTCCCACCCTAAAATGGCTGGACTATACCGGTACAGATAAACAATAATAAACAAATTATATATAAAAAAAGGGTTTATTACAAAAAAGAAAATACATAGTATACTTATTAAAATGCAAAACAGAGATTCAGGATTCCTCAAAGAATATCTGTTGATTACAAGGTATAGAATGGTCTGGTTCTCGACTAGTTTCGCGATATCATCGCTTCCTCAGGAGGACCAATCTATAAAACAAATAATACAATGCAATACAAGCAAACAGAATACATTGCACTACAAGTATGATCATAAAACAGCATGTAAAAGGAAAATAACCAAAAACATAAATGCGGGTTTGGCTTACCATATGATTGGGTGATCATGTGCGGCACCGGGCCGCCTACTTAACTCTCCCCCGCGGCGGACAAGGGGGATAATGTAGAGTTCTCTAAATAAAAAGCATAACACGAGTAAGGGGCCACGTAAGTAGCTGGTTGAAAGGTACGATAGATTTAGCCAATCACATAGTAAGGGGGGTAGGGGAGAACAAAAGGAGGAAGAACTAGGGGGAGGAAAGAGAGAATAGAAATAGAGGGGGGGAAGGGGATGGAAGGGGAAAGGGGGGGTAGAAGGGAAGAGGGGAAGGAGAGGAGGGAAGGGGAGAGAAGGGAAGAAGGGTAAAAGGAAAATAGACATAGGTAGGGAGGGACGGGAGAAAGGGGGAGGGGGAGGGAACACCAATGGAAGTAATAGGGGGGGAGGGGGGAGAAATAGGGGGGGGGGGGATGGATAAAAAGGAGTGTGCTGGGACAGACAGCATACAAGGGAGGGGAGAAAAGGGGGGGTAAGATTGAACAGCACCTTAACTAGTGAATAAATGGAGCATATAGTATAGCTCACCGCAGTGTTAAACCAAAGGTAACAGAGATGCCAAACCACATGGAGACTTACAATAGCGTGGGGGTCGGATGGCCCAAAGGGAGCAGGAAAGCCAACCATGTCCAACCACTGGGGCATCATGGAGGGTACAAGGTGTGGGAGCCCAACAAGGTGGGTGGATACCCACGGGGTTACATGGGAGTCTGTCAATAAAACAGTATCAAATATAACATGAGATACAGGATAGTATCCATATGACGGTATCAGTTATAGATAACGTCGGGTAAAAGATAGTATCCAAAGCTAAGAAAACAGAAAAAGGTACCCATAGATGTCCGCCAGTGAGACATTGAAGGCCTCCCTTCCATCCCAGCCCTACGTAACCAGTCTTCCGTGGAGAGAACTGTAATGCTCACTCACAGGCCTGAGGGCCCGTTAAGTGAGCTCCCCAACCCGGAGACGCCCACGCCGCCGCCATCCGGATGCGTCTGACGTCACCGGGTCAGTTTCTCCGCACTGCGCAGGTGCGCGGCAATGCGCTACTGCGCAAGCGCGTTCGAGACGAGCCCGTGGGCGGGGAGCCCTGGGCTTTAGAGAGAACAAGCAGGAGATGAACAGAGGAGAGTCATCTCTGCCAGGAGAAACACAAGTCCGCCGCTGTGGGATGGCACAGGCAGCCACGGACCGCACAGGACACCCAGGGATCGCCAAACATATACAAACAAGACATTGAGCATCATAAAAAATTCAAATATAAGTTGTATATAAAAGTATATGTAGAAAGAATATGAGTGGCAATGTAAATGCCACCATAACCATTACTGTGTTGGTAAACACAAACGGGAGTTGGTCCCCATAGATGGCTTTGGAAACAGGGGGGACAGCATTAGCTAAAGAGAGCCCATGTTGAAGGATGAGAACAATTGATCAGGTAGGGCTTCCTGTTGGTGAGTGGTGGAAGTGAAGGGTGGGAGTGGGAAACAGGGACGGGGGGGGGGGAGAGGGAAGGACGGAATATACCAATGCAAGGGGTAATGACTATATTACAGATACATTCTGGGTAATGAGGTGAAAGGTGATAAAGGAAATTAATAATTAAATATATTAAATTATGGTAAGTGAAATTATGAGGAGTGTGGAACAGTGAACATATAATAGGTGCACTGTTAGTGAGAATTAATATAACTTAAGGGTGATGGTGACAACCAACAGAAAGGAGACCATATCAATTGAATAAGTTAAGATAAAGATGTCCTAAAATAGCTGAATTAGGGATCAGATGACATAGAGGGCAGGGATCTCCATACAGTGTCCTGCTCCATACAGTGTCATATTCTATAGGTATACAGGGGTAATCACAGTTTGGCGATAATATGACAAATGTAATGGGTTTCAAAATGGGGAACAGAGGGCCATAGTGAGTGAAAATCAGCTACGGATTATAAATGTGGGTAACATAGATAATCACAATTGGGCCGGAAATTTACCGGTCCATAACAACACATACTCTTGGGTAGAAGGTAGTGAATTTAAACTGACTAAACCCAACTCATGACACATAGTGAGTTGATACTTAAAGACTATATTGAAACATGATATATTTAGATGGCTAAAAAGGAACATCTAGCTGTATGGAAAATGAGCCTGCATGGTCAATAATAAAACTGTCCCCATGTATGAACCATGTAGGGGGGGGGGGGGGCAACCTCCGACGTAATGGATAATTGATATAAATAATTAGTAATATAAGTTAAGAATTAGAGGCACTCAGGGAGAAGAGAAAACGAGTGTGTTATCCACCCAATGAATATGCAAAAATTGTGAGTATGGCCTCATGTAGTCAAGGATAACAGATCTTAAACCGTACCATCATCCAAATTAATATACAGAAAGAAAGGAGAGTGGGAACAAGGGGACAGTGGCTGATGTTGGCCCCATAACATTCCCACCCTAAAATGGCTGGACTATACCGGTACAGATAAACAATAATAAACAAAATATATATAAAAAAAGGGTTTATTACAAAAAAGAAGATACATAGTATACTTATTAAAATGCAAAACAGAGATTCAGGATTCCCCAAAGAATATCTGTTGATTACAAGGTATAGAATGGTCTGGTTCTCGACTAGTTTTGCGATATCATCGCTTCCTCAGGAGGACCAATCTATAAAACAAATAATACAATGCAGTACAAGCAAAGAGAATACATTGCACTACAAGTAATGATCATAAAACAGCATGTAAAAGGAAAATAACCAAAAACATAAATGTGGGTTTGGCTTACCCTATGATTGGGTGATCATGTGCGACACGGGGCCGCCTACTTAACTCTCCCCCGCGGCGGACAAGGGGGATAATGTAGAGTTCTCTAAATAAAAGCATAACACGAGTAAGGGGCCACGTAAGTAGCTGGTTGAAAGGTACGATAGATTTAGCCAATCACATAGTAAGGGGGGTAGGGGAGAACAAAAGGAGAAAGAACAAGGGGGAGGAAAGAGAGAATAGAAATAGAGGGGGGGGGGAGGGGACGGAAGGGGAGAAGGGGGGTAGAAGGGAAGAGGGGAAGGAGAGGAGGGAAGGGGAGAGAAGGGAAGAAGGGTAAAAGGAAAATGGACATAGGTAGGGAGGGACGGGAGAAAGGGGGAGGGGGAGGGAACACCAATGGAGGTGGTAGGGGGGGAGGGGGGAAAAATAGGGGGGAGTGGGGGGGAAAGGAGGATAAAAAGGAGCGGGCTGGGACAGACAGCACACAAGAGAGGGGAGAAAAGGGGGGGGAGATTGAACAGCACCTTAACTAGTGAATAAATGGGGCATATAGTATAACTCACCATGTAACCTTGTTGGGCTTCCACACCTTGTTGGGCTCCCACACCTTGTAACCTCCATGATGCCCCAGTGGTTGGACACGGTTGGCTTTCCTGCTCCCTTTGGGTCATCCGACCCCTGCGCTATTGTAAGTCTCCATGTGGTTTGGCATCTCTGTTACCTTTGGTTTAACACTGCGGTGAGCTATACTATATGCCCCATTTATTCACTAGTTAAGGTGCTGTTCAATCTTTCCTCCCCCTTTTCTCCCCTCCCTTGTGTGCTGTCTGTCCCAGCCCGCTCCTTTTTATCCCTCCTTCCCCCCCCTCCCCCCTATTTCTCCCTCCTTCCCCCTACCACCTCCATTGGTGTTCCCTCCCCCTCCCCCTTTCTCCCGTCCCTCCCTACCTATGTCATTTTCCTTTTACCCTTCTTCCCTTCTCTCCCCTTCCCTCCTCTCCTTCCCCTCTTCCCTTCTACTCCCCCTTTCCCCTTCCGTCCCCTTCCCCCCCCCCCCTCTATTTCTATTCTTTCTTTCCTCCCCCTTGTTCTTCCTCCTTTTGTTCTCCCCTACCCCCTTACTATGTGATTGGCTAAATCTATCGTACCTTTCAACCAGCTACTTACGTGGCACCTCACTTGTGTTATGCTTTTTATTTAGAGAACTCTACATTACCCCCTTGTCCGCCGCGGGGGAGAGTTAAGTAGGCGGCCCGGTGCCGCACATGATCACCCAATCATAGGGTAAGCCAAACCCGCATTTATGTTTTTGGTTATTTTCCTTTTACATTCTGTTTTATGATCATTACTTGTAGTGCAATGTATTCTCTTTGCTTGTATTGCATTGTATTATTTGTTTTATAGATTGGTCCTCCTGAGGAAGCGATGATATCGCGAAACTAGTCGAGAACCAGACCATTCTATACCTTGTAATCAACAGATATTCTTTGGGGAATCCTGAATCTCTGTTTTGCATTTTAATAAGTATACTATGTATTTTCTCTTTTGTAATAAACCCTTTTTTTATATATAATTTGTTTATTATTGTTTATCTGTACCGGTATAGTCCAGCCATTTTAGGGTGGGAATATTATGGGGCCAACATCAGCCACTGTCCCCTTGTTCCCACTCTCCTTTCTTTCTGTATATTAATTTGGATGATGGTACGGTTTAAGATCTGTTATCCTTGACTACATGAGGCCATACTCACAATTTTTGCATATTCATTGGGTGGATAACACACCCGTTTTCTCCTCTCCCTGAGTGCCTCTAATTCTTAACTTATATTACTAATTATTTATATCAATTATCCATTACGTCGGAGGTTGCCCCCCCCCCCCCCCCCCTACATGGTTCATACATGGGGACAGTTTTATTATTGACCATGCAGGCTCATTTTCCATACAGCTAGATGTTCCTTTTTAGCCATCTGAATATATCATGTTTCAATATAGTCTTTAAGTATTAACTCACTATGTGTCATGAGTTGGGTTTAGTCAGTTTAAATTCACTACCTTCTACCCAAGAGTATGTGTTGTTATGGACCGGTAAATTTCCGGCCCAATTGTGATTATCAATGTTACCCACATTTATAATCCGTAGCTGATTTTCACCCACTATGGCCCTCTGTTCCCCATTTTGAAACCCATTACATTTGTCATATTATCGCCAAACTGCGATTACCCCTGTATACCTATAGAATATGACACTGTATGGAGCAGGACACTGTATGGAGATCCCTGCCCTCTATGTCATCTGATCCCTAATTCAGCTATTTTAGGACATCTTTATCTTAACTTATTCAATTGATATGGTCTCCTTTCTGTTGGTTGTCACCATCACCCTTAAGTTATATTAATTCTCACTAACAGTGCACCTATTATATGTTCACTGTTCCACACTCCTCATAATTTCACTTACCATAATTTAATATATTTAATTATTAATTTCCTTTATCACCTTTCACCTCATTACCCAGAATGTATCTGTAATATAGTCATTACCCCTTGCATTGGTATATTCCGTCCTTCCCTCTCCCCCCCCCCCCGTCCCTGTTTCCCACTCCCACCCTTCACTTCCACCACTCACCAACAGGAAGCCCTACCTGATCAATTGTTCTCATCCTTCAACATGGGCTCTCTTTAGCTAATGCTGTCCCCCCTGTTTCCAAAGCCATCTATGGGGACCAACTCCCGTTTGTGTTTACCAACACAGTAATGGTTATGGTGGCATTTACATTGCCACTCATATTCTTTCTACATATACTTTTATATACAACTTCTATTTGAATTTTTTATGATGCTCAATGTCTTGTTTGTATATGTTTGGCGATCCCTGGGTGTCCTGTGCGGTCCGTGGCTGCCTGTGCCATCCCACAGCGGCGGACTTGTGTTTCTCCTGGCAGAGATGACTCTCCTCTGTTCATCTCCTGCTTGTTCTCTCTGAGCCCAGGCCTTCCCGCCCTGGGCTCGTCTCGAACGTGTTTGCGCAGTAGCGCGTTGCCGCGCACCTGCGCAGTGCAGAGAAACTGACCCGGTGACGTCAGACGCAGCCGGATGGCGGCGTCATGGGCGTCTCTGGGTTGGGGAGCTCACTTAACGGGCCCTCGGGCCTGTGAGTGAGCATTACAGTTCTCTCCACGGAAGACTGCTTACGTGGGGCTGGGATGGAAGGGAGGCCTTCAATGTCTCACTGGCGGACATCTATGGGTACATTTTTCTGTTTTCTTACCTTTGGATACTATCTTTTACCCGATGTTATCTATAACTGATACCGTCATATGGATACTATCCTGTATCTCATGTTATATTTGATACTGTTTTATTGACAGACTCCCATGTAACCCCGTGGGTATCCACCCACCTTGTTGGGCTCCCACACCTTGTACCCTCCATGATGCCCCAGTGGTTGGACACGGTTGGCTTTCCTGCTCCCTTTGGGCCATCCGACCCCCGCGCTATTGTAAGTCTCCATGTGGTTTGGCATCTCTGTTACCTTTGGTTTAACACTGCAGTGAGCTATACTATATGTATATATACTATGTATTTTCTTTTTGTAATAAATCCTTTTTTTATATATAATTTGTTTATTATTGTATATTACAATCATGGTAATTAGGGAATGAGGAAAGAAATACAATACATTATCAAACATTAAATACAATAAAATGTGATATTAAAGGATAAATCTTACCTTAATATACTCCTTCTGCAGGACCTGGATGATGGCAGAACAGGTCTCTGGGATAATGATCCCCAGAGCCTGGGGGGAGATGCCTGTCGAGAACTTCAAGTCCTGTAGGCTTCTCCCTGTCGCCAAGTACCGCAGGGTAGCGACGAGCCTCTGCTCCGGAGTGATGGCTTGCCTCATGCAGGTATCCTGCCTGCTGATATAGGGGGTCAGCGAAGCCAACAAACGGTGAAACACGGGGTCCGTCATCCTGAGAAAGTTCCTGAAATCATCAGGATTATTCTCACGGATCTCACGTAGCAAAGGCATATGAGAGAACTGGTCACGCTGAAGCAACCAATTCTTGGTCCATGAACTCCTCCCCACCCTGTTCATGGACTGGACTTGTGTCAAGGTCAGGACCCCAACACCAAGCCCCCGCACAGCACGAATTCTACGAGGAGTACGTATACGAAACATGGCTAGAAAACGGTCGGCTGCTCAGAACGAAGTAACAGAACGCACTGAAGAACAGCAAGGCCTGTGAAGAGCGACCTGAAAAACAGTAACGAACGAACAAGAACACAATGACTAATTAAAGTCACGCAGAACTTGCTTGCATGCACTGGAGAGCAGATACAAACCCACAAGCACAAACTGAATGGCGGAAAACGATCTCAAAGCCACGAGTCTGAAAAAGCGCGAATCGTCTCTCACCAAACTTTTACTAACACGAGATTAGCAAAAGGAGCCCAAAGGGTGCCGCGCTTGGTTCTGAACTGGCCTTTTCTAGTCCCGTCGTACGTGGTTGACGTCACCGCGTTGTTGGCGATCGGAAATTCCGACAACTTTGTGCGACCGTGTGTAAACAAAACAAGTTTGAGCCAAATCCTAGGATTTTGTTGTCGGAATGTCCGATCAATGTCCGACCGTGTGTACGGGGCATTAGAATGAATCTGAAAAAAATCGAATGACCTGTGGCCAACATGTCTTTGTATTAAAGCTCAACAGCTGCAAATAAAATAAATCAACATTGTGTGCACCAAATGGTTACAAAATAGTTGTGATAATATCACTATGCTACACATAGCTAATTGAAAAAACATAACTGTTGGTGGCACACAGCAAATCCTCCCACTACAGGCTGTCTGCAGAATCTACAGAGGGGCATATACAAGACTAGTCACAGGGGGGCATATACAAGACCAGTCACAGGGGGGCATATACAAGACCAGTCACAGGGGGGCATATACAAGACCAGTCACAGGGGGGCAAATACAAGACCAGTCACAGGGGGGCATATACAAGACCAGTCACAGGGGGGCATATACAAGACCAATCACAGGGGGATATACAAGACCAGTCATGGGATGACATATAAAAGACCAGTCAAAGGGGGCATATACAAGACCAGTCACAGGGGGGCAAATACAAGACCAGTCACAGGGGGGCATATACAAGACCAGTCACGGGGGGCATATACAAGACCAGTCACAGGGGGCAAACACAAGACCAGTCACAGGGGGGCATATACAAGACCAGTCACAGGGGGGCATATACAAGACCATTCACAGGGGATATACAAGACCAGTCATGGGATGACATATACAAGACCAGTCAAAGGGAGGGCATATACAAGACCAGTCACAGGAGGGCATATACAAGACCAGTCACAGGAGAGAATATGGAAGATTGGTTATGGGGGTATATACAGGAACAGCAAGGACTGGTCCTTATTACAGGAAACCCTTGCACAGAGGTAAAGTACAGCAGTTGCTTTATGCTAGATTAATGCTCAGATTTATGAGAATTTCACAAAACCAATACGCAAGAGTACATGTGCCCTTTTAGACAGCATTGGTTAAACCCAGTTTTTATCTTTAATATTTGGGTAAGACATTTGATTGCATAACTTTTGCATCATCTAGTGTTGGTCGAACATTTATGCGGCTGCAGAATTCTTGCATATGTGTAAAATAGCAATGAACTTTGCGGGACATTGTCGGTCGGCACTGCGGGCAGCTGTGGGGTCATTTTGGGGCAAATCGCTCCGTTCTGTTGGGCGTTATTTGATCCGGTGTTCTCCCTCGCTGTGGAGCTGTGGAATCAAGCAGCCATTTTCAGCGCCGGCTAGCCACGCCCCCCTCAATAGCAATGAACTTTGTTAGACCAATTTACTAAAGTATTTTTTACAATTCTCTCAACCCTATTTTCTTCCAACATTTAATCATATTCTTTCATTCTTTTTAATTCTAGTTATGAATGATCATTGAAAGCAAACACTGGTTTTCTGGACTTGAATAGTATATCTTCTCTTGTGAATATTTTAATAAAGCCATAGTTTGATTTAAATTATCTTCTTCAATTTTCAGAAACAAGCTTGAAACTGACACAATACGCTGCCATACCAATGTGCAGCTTGTAAAATGAGCTTATGCTTTTTGTTCATTTGGCAAATGCCAGGTGTGGAAATGACAAACGCAATCATTTGTTCTGGCCTTCTCCATCACCAGGAAAGCGGCCAGTATTGAAATGGGCAAGGTAGCAAAATAATGACTTTATCTGCGTAGGCATTAATCACAATCACATTCTTGGTTGCATTCATTAAGCCAGTGATATTAATATTCTAAAAAACACAAACGTGGGATCTGCTGATCATTACAAATGAAAGAAAATGCAGAGACATGCCGCATTAAACTCTATTGTGTAAAAATGTTGAATGACTGATTAATGGATACTTTGTATATTTAACTATAGCGTCCACAATCAGCTATAAAGACAACATGTTTATATCCATACCATAGTATATTTGTACCATGATGCAGCACTAAAGATTGTTCATCTAAGACACTGAACATCACACATATTAATTATGTCTTTCCAGAACTTTACTCTACCCCTCCCCAACTTCTTTTGGGTGCCAAGCAGTGGCGGCAGCTCCATTAGGGGCTCAGGGCCCCTAATCCATCCGCCCGCATGAATTTCAATGTGGATTTTTTTTAAGCACATTATTAGAGCCTGAGGCTCTAATTGTTGTCTTCAGAAAAGGGGGGGCTCGGGGTGCAGACTGATCACATGACCCATCTCATATATACTCTCCCAGAATGCACCAGTGGCAAAGAACCTCCTACTGGACTGGCTGGAAGAAATATAAATATTCATAACTCAGTCTAGTTGTACTATCTATAGCTATGTTTCTCAACTGGGGTTCCGCGAGAAGTCCCCAGGGGTTCCGCCACAATTCAACATTGTGACGGATGTATATCCGTATATCTGCCCAATGTTGTTTCCATTGTTCCCAATGCACGCTGACAGTGAGTACTGTCACTGCGCATTGATACCCGATGCCTTCTATGTAGTTCCGACTCAGAAAAATCAGAAGGCAGGGTCAAGAGGAATGCAGAGAGTCTGAGTGTGAGTTCTGGAATTGCAGAGCATGAAGCCGAGAATGCAAAATGTGGAGGTAGGGAGCCGTGAAGGGAACCGAGATTGTGCTCCTACCTCCAGAGTGGGAGCCATGATAAAAGACCAAGGAGGCGGGGAGCACAGAGAGGAAGTTGTGACAAGAGCCGAGAATGGAGGCAGGAAGCACCAGATCAGAAGGTGAGATCCTGTCTGTACAGTAGCAGTGCTGCACAATGTGGAGGGGAAGCAGAGAAAGGGAGCACATGGCTGGATTGTGACAAGGCTATGTTTACCTACCTCACTTATATGGTTAATGATACATAACATAAGTGATTAAACCTCTTATCTATATATGAATACATCCATGCGGTTGTGGCTATAACCCATGAAATTAAGAATGAATGATACTTGTGCGAAAAGGATAACAATCTAATTTATTTAAACTTACTATTGTACAGAAAAGAAACTTGTATTAATCTGAAGTTAGCAACTATAACATAAATGATACTACCTTAAAACAAAGTTGTTACCAATGATGCAAAATATTGTTATAATGGTCATACACATGCTATCAATAGATTAATAATATATTAAGGCAAAATCCTACGATAGAAAAAGTTAGGGAAAAAGTATAGAGGAGTAAGAGAATACATTACACAGACATTCTTACGTGTGGCCATCTTTCATCTACACTGTGAGCCGAAGAGAGCTAGCATCCCCAGGTTTTGGTTTTTATGTTGTTTGAATAACCCATTCTTACCAATCAAAACTCAGGATCACCTCAATGGTTCAGAAGTGGCATTGAATCCTAATTGGCTACCCCGGAAGCCTCCTAAATGTTCATTGGTTCAGAGTTGCCTCAAATCCTGATTGGCTACCCCTGATGTCTCCTAAATATTCATGATCAGGTTTTAAACTTCCGGTGCCTCTAGGTCTATGAGTTAATAAACAACCCCCTTTGATCCCCAGCCCAACCAGTTAGCATGTCAACGGCCCCTGGTGAGATGGAGCCTCCACGTCTGCAAAGGCTCTTTACAAAACAAAAGGATAATTTATCACCTGAAGACATCCAACAGTTTCCATGAGACAGGAAAAAATAAGTCCTGTAATGCTGACCTCATATCTCATCAGGATATCACAAATTATATAAAGTCCTGTAAAAACATATACATACATACATATATATATTCAATGGGGCATGGTAATTTAAGTAGAGAATCCTTGCAATGGTTCCCTTGAAGCTCCTTGTTATAAATATGAAATCCAAAAATCTCCACCACAATTGGAATGTGAGTCCCTGTGTACAGAAAGGATAAATGTAGACTGCAGGGGCGGAGCAGAGAACGGAGATCAAGGAGGTGACATCCTGTGTGTGTATATATGGCAGCACTGAATGCAGACTGCAGAAAACAGGAGCACACAGTTGGATAAGCCCTATATGTAGCAGGAGGTGAGATTATATTGGTCTTGAAAGCCTATGGAGTAGTGCCCCTGAAGTGGCAGTCCAGGGGAGCCATAAGATCACTGTGAGTGGCAGTCACTTTGATTTTGGGTACCACGGTCACTGCACCATAACACGCTTTTTTTGCACCTGCCTCTTGGGCCGGGCCTTTTGGCTAGGACCAGAGGAATTTTTTATTCCTGGCCGGAGGGCCTGGTCATTGTTTTACACAATGGCCACTTCTTTCACTCTCCTCTTCACTATCCCTTCCCCCACTTTTTATTTTTTTTTGATTGAAACCCTGTGTTGTCACGTCTTGTTTTTTTACACGTTCACTGTGTGATGGGTAAGGATGTGGGTCCTCAGGCCAGCCCCTGAAAGTCTTGGGAAGGGGTGGACATGGCCTTTTGCCTTAGTTCGCCCTCTCTCATGGGGTCTCCCTTCGGGGGAGCCCCACCTAGTACTTGGGTGGGCCCTGTCTCGGCAGGCCCTCCAGAGAACGGGGTCTGTCTGGTTTCGGCCAGATAGACCACAGTAAGTACCTTTGTCCCCGTCTGGAGCCTAACGCCCTGGGGGATCAGGGAATTGGCACGTCTGTGTACCCATTGCACTTTTTTGTGAGCACTCTTTATGTGTGTGCACATTTTTTATGCAACGGGTGAAGTTTTTGGGTGTGTTTTGCATGCCATAGGCTTTCAATAAAAAAAAAAGGAGGTGAGATTATAATAGCTTTATGTTATGCCATAATTGTACATAATGCTATTATAATCGCACCTCCTGCTACATTCAGGCTGATCCAGCTGTGTGCTCCCACTCTCTGCTCCCCCTTCTGCAGTTTGCATTCAGCCACTACCATACACAGGATCTCACGTCCTGCAACAATCAGCCATGCGCTTCCACTGTCAGCACTCCTCCTAGCACCACCCTCACAGGTTCAGAGGAGTTGGAACTATAGAGGAGGCACCAGGTATCAATGCGCATTGACAGTGTGCATTGAAAACAGCATTGGTATCGTGTGTTTTTTTCTGCACAGAAATATGCAACATGTATGCATTTTCTGCAGAGAAAGATACTCAAATGACACCAACATTGTGGTGTGAACAGCACATAGAAATCAATTGTTTTCTTTATGTCTTTGCAGAGACCTATGTTAGAAAAATGCATGTCTCCTGATGTGGACAAGACCAAAGTATTCTATGCAGGTCAAATCTGTACAATTTTCTATCAATCCCATCAATTATGCATGTATGTTGTGAACAAGGCCCAACTGTTCCCGTAGTCTGCTGTCTTATTTATGGATCACAATATTTGGGAGTTTTGTTCAAGTTCAGCAAGACGTCGTTCACAGCATATGTGCAAAAAAAACTGATGAAAAATATGTGTAGATTTGACTTGCATAGAAAATTTTGGGCTTGTTCTAACATTGGGTCTCTGCAAGGACATAAATAAAACAATTGATTTCTATGTGCCCTGTTCACACTATAATGTTGATGTCAGGTGATTTCTAATATTTATTTTAATATTTAAAGCTATTTCTACAATAATTATGGTTATATCTACAGCTCGCTAATCAGATCCAATGTTCCTCGAGCTGTAGATCTGCAATTCTTTTTTAGGGGTTCCCTGAGATCTCAAAGTTTCACCAAGGGTTCCTCCACAGTAAAAAGGTTGAGAAACACTGATCTATAGTATAACCTGAGGTACTAGTGACACCTACTGGTGACAGTGAGAAATGCACAGCTCAATTGAGCTTAGGAGAAAAGCCAGAAATAAACTGTACAATCAGTCTGAGCTGCCTACAGCCCAGCCAAAAACTATATTTGCATTGTACCCTCAGTTTAGGACCAGGGGCTACATAAAGTTTGGTGCTGGCACTAAATCCCTGTAACATTTTCAGTCTTGAAGAGCTGACATTAGATGCACAGGAGGAGTCTAGTCACAAATCCCCTTCGCTTTTCTTTGCAGAAAACAGCTACCAGTGTAAATTTTTTGCCTTCAGATTTTCTGCTGCAGCCTAGTCAACAGCTCTGTAAATAATCATGTATGGTTATCAAAGTGTTTCCCTGGCTGTAAAAAATCCCAGAGTGACTTGTCAGCTAAAAGCGAATCTTATAACTTAGATCTGTAGTTCTGCAAAAAAAAAGGCACAGATTAAATAAATTAGTATTAGGATATACAGTAATTGTGATTTGTAATTGTAATTTGTGCAGCACTAACAATTATGTAAATATATAAAATATTGTGTTATTATTATTGCTACTACAACTACTAGACTGCCACTTTTAGCACATGCTTGCTGTGATGGTGTAAGGGGTTGGGTGGAGCTTAAATTTAACACTAATGTCACGTATACACGGTCGGATTTTCCGACGGGAAATGTTCAATGGGAGCTTGTTGTCGGAAATTTCAACCGTGGGTAGACTCCATCGGTCATTTTCCGTCTGAATTTCCGACAAACAAAATTTGAGATCTGGATCTCAAATTTTCCGACAACAAGATCCTTTCTTGTAAATTCCGATCGTGTGTGCATACAAATCCGACGCACAAAGTTCCACGCATGCTCGGAATCAAGCAGAAGAGCCGCACTGGCTATTGAACTTCATTTTCCTCGGCTCGTTGTACGTCACCGCGTTCTTGACCTTTGGAATTTCCGACAACATTTGTGTGACTGTGTGTATGCAAGACAAGTTTGAGCCAACATCCGTCGGAAAAAAAACATGGATTTTGTTGTCGGAATGTGCGATCGTGTGTACGCGGCATTAGGCACACGATAGGATTTTCTGACAACAAAACCATGGATTTTTTTCCGAAGGATGTTGGCTCAAACTTGTCTTGCATACACACGGTCACACAAATGTTGTCGGAAATTCCGAACGTCAAAAACGCGGTGACGTACAACACGTACAACGAGCTGAGAAAAATGAAGTTCAATAGCCAGTGCGGCTCTTCTGCTTGATTCCGAGCATGCATGGACTTTTGTGCGTCGGAATTGTGCTTTAGGAGCCGTGTATACACCGTCCACTCCTATAGCGCCTCAAAGATGCTGCTTTCAGGACTTTTTTTAACGTCCCGCAAGCGCACCGCTTGAGCTTTCACAATGGAGTGATAGGAGAGGCGCTTTACAGGCGCTATTTTTAGCGTTATAGCGCCTCAGTGTGAACGTGGCCAAAGTTCCTGAGGTTGGTTTTATGATAAGATCAATTACAGTATTGTCACACAATGGCAGTTGTTACAGACAGAAGTCACCAGGTGGTGGGGAAATTGCATATTACACATTTTCTTAGTTAAAGTTGTCTAGTGGTCTCACAAATATCTAATAATGAATTCCAAGCCCTGGTTAAGGGGCCATACAAGCCATACTGCATAGGGACATAAGTATGGTTTTACCTTAATTGACTCACACCAAAGGAATGTTACTGCAAATTGACCAAGTCCTTCAAAGGTCATAGTGTTGCTTGCAGTGGGAGTTGACCATTTTCTTACACAAATTCCATATAATACACAAACACCGCTTGTAATACCTGTCTCATGTCAGAGCTGCGTTATGCATGCGTCTGTGGTCACCTGTGCCATGCCATACAATTGGAGGGACCCATGGCATAAACAGTATCTTTAGTTACATTATCTCACTAAAGTGAGTACACCCCTTACATTGTTGTAAATATTTTATTATATCTTTTCATGTGACAATATTTTGTGTGGCCCCCATTATTTTCCAGCACTGCCTTAACTCTCTTGGGCATAGAGTTCACCAGAGCTTCACAGGTCGCCACTGGAGTCCTCTTCCATTCCTCCATGACGACATCACGGAGCTGGTGGATGTTTGAGACCTTTCGCTCTTCCACCTTCCGTTTGAGGATGACCCACAGATGCTCAATAGGGTTTAGGTCTGAAGACATGCTTGGCCAGTCCATCACCTTTACCCTCAGCTTCTTTAGCAAGGCAGTGGTCATCTTGGACTGGGCCGTCCTTACCGCAGGGCAAAAGGGGCAGCTGCCCTGGTCCCAGTCATTGTTGGGGGGCCCAAACAGCTGCCCGCCGCCTGGCGGAGTTACGCCACCTCTGGCGCTGATCACGCTGGCTGCTCGCTACTGTAATCCGGGAGAGGAGCGCTGCTTCTGTATTTACAAGTGACAGTGCTCCTCTCCCTGCGGCCGTTCAGACCCCTCCCTGCTCCACACATCGATGTCTGTGAAAGCAGAGAAGGGAGGGGTGGGGCATCTACTGTATACATGCAGAAGCTCCTCCAGAGACCGTCAGCCTGCACGGACATGCATGGCTCTTCTGCAGCACCACTCTGTTGTTTGGGTGAGGTGAACTCTAAACTTTAATACGAGGGGAGGAGAGGTTTTTCTCTGTGGGGGATTGGGGTTGGACTTGGATGTACAGCACACTCCCTCAACCATGCATTATGCACATAGTGCACCCCTTAATCCTGCACTCTGAACATGTAGCGCACCCTTCAATACTGCACTCTGCATGTAGCGCACCCTTCAATCCTGCACTCTGCATGTAGCACACCCCTCAATCCTGCATGCTGCATATATCGCACCCCTCAATCCTGCATTCTGCATACAACGCACCCGTCAATCCTGCACTCTGCACATAACGCACCCCTCAAAACTGCACTCTGCACATAGCTCACCTCTGAACCCTGCACTCTACAGATAATGCACTCCTGAACCCTGCACTCTGCACATAGCACACCCTTCAATCCTGCACTCTGCACATAGCGCACCCCTCAATCCTGTACTCTGCACATAGCGCACCCCTCATTCCTGCAATCTGCACATAGCGCACCCCTCAAACCTGCACTCTGTACATAGCACACCCCTCAGCCCTACACTCTACTCATAGCGCACTCCTCAATACTGCACTCTGCTCATAGAGCACCTCTCAACCCTGCATGTAGCGCACCCCTCAACGCAACACTCTGTACATAGCGCACTCTTCTATATATAGTTCACTCCTGATGGTATGTGACAGGAATCTTTATGTAGCGCACACGCCTCAACCCTGCACTCTGTACATAGCGCACTCCTTAACCTGCACTTTGCACATAGTGCACCCCTAACCCCTGCATATAGCGCACCCCTCAACCCTGCACTCTGTATGTAGCACACTCTTCTGTATATAGTTCATTCCTGAACTGCTAGTATGTAACAGTGCCTCAATGTTAGTGAAGTTTGGCCACACCCGCAATTCGATGCAGAGATAATAAAGTGCAGTAACCTCTAGCAACTAATCCGTGAACATTAATGATCTGCTTTAATCATTAGCAACCAAGCAGTGACCAAGCATGGTTTGCAGTAACCGCTAGAAACAAATTATCAGTAATGATGTACGGTAACTACGTAAGGAAGGAGCAAAAGTGGAGGGATTATAGCAGTGCCAATGACAAAATAATACAGTTGATTATACAAAAAATAAAAAATTTTATTACAAAAGTTATTAAAAACATTCAAAATGCAACATATGCAAACACATATACAAACACAAATGGATGATATAGAGGAGCAGGTAGACCTAATGCCAATGTAGTAGTGACCAGAATGAAAATGGTAGGTCACTTCTTCCCTACTAGTTTTGCCAAAGCATTGGTTTCTTCAGGGAAATAGAATACAAAGGAAAGCATACATTGCTCTGAAAAAAAGAAAAGGAAACAAAAACACTGATTCAGAAAATAAATAATATAAAACAAATGCATGAACATCAGGGGCAGTTTGACCGTTTGTTCGGCCACCCGAACTGACCACAATGCATTGCGGCGCTGAAGAGTGCTTTGCAAGCCCTGATTGGCTGAAGCAGTGAAAGCTTCAGCCAATCAGGACACAGAGCACTGTTAGAGTCATGATTGGACACTGTCATCATGATTTTATCCAATCATGGCTCATTCCAACCCCACAGTATAAAAGTATTCTTTCAATAGCAGCCATTTTCAGTGTGATTTTGGCGTGGAGAGAGATAGAACAGAGCTCTGTTCAGTGCTATTAGCTAGTTAGTGTGCTATTTTGCTTCAATTGTCAGTGTAGAATATTAGTTTCGTGTCAGTCTAGGGATAGTGTAAGTATAGTGAGGAGGACCATCATTTAGCTTTGCATAGTGTGCAGCTAGAGTAGGGACAGCTCAGATAGTTTCACTGTAGTGTAGTGAGACCGTGTCATTCATACATACATACATTAGTGTACAGTAGGGACAGCTCAGATAGTTTCAGTGTAGTGTAGTGAGACGTGTCAGTAATCTTGCTAGTGTAGGGACAGTTCTGATAGCATCAGTGTAGTGACGGTTGACGGTTGTGTTACTGCCATTTAACACCATTTACTTCTGTGTGTGTTTCTGACAGTTTAACGCCATATAGTTTTGTGTGAGTTACTGCCAGTTTAACGCCATATAGTTTTGTGCGTTACAGCAAGTTTAACGCCATTTACTTCTGTGTGCGTTACTGCAAGTTTAACGCCATTTACTTTTGTGTGTGTTACTGCAAGTTTAACGCCATTTACTTCTGTGTGCGTTACTGCAAGTTTAATGCCAAATAGTTCTGTGCGTCACTGAACATTTGGTGCATTATATTGCAGTATATTATAGTGTATCCGTGGAGTGTGTCTATGTAGTGTGAGTACTCAAATTAAAGTGCACCAAACACCACTTTACCACTTTACAGTGATTAAAGTGCAGCTACGTACAGATTTCCACTTCTTCTTTACATTTTCTTATAGGCACCGCCCCTCCCAATAATGTCTGGGAGAACAACAAGGAGAGGCAGACGTTCCCTTGGCACTGTAAGGGGGCCAGCAACAAATGTGTCCACAGGCAAAGGTGGACGTGGTGGTGAGTCCTCAGGCAGGGCATAATTTCCTCTGTTTAGTGAGTTTACCCATGCTATCCAGCCACAGCATGCAGAGGAGCTGATAGACTGGCTTACTAAACCTTCCTCATCCTCCTCATCCTCTGTCACGCAAGCAGAGACAAGTGTGCAGTCACCTGCAGTTGCCAGAGTGGATAAACATGCCTCCTTTTCCACATCTATTCCTGCCATAGCCCCAACATCAGCCATGGAGGAGTCAGCTGAGTTATTTGACCACAGCATCAGCTACTTGCTCCTTGATGATGCCCAGCCATTACTGGATTCAGATGTTGGTTCTGGAGTTGAGGATGACATGAGCCTAGAGAGAGGGGAGAACACTGGTAGACAAATTGGCATTCATGTTCCCCCAGCCGCAGCCTATTGCCAAGTTGTCTCCAGTGGTAATGATGATGAAGATGGAGGAGATGGAGATGATGATGATGATGATGATGTCACTGATGTGACTTGGGTGCCAGATAGAGCAGAGGAGGAAACTGAAGGTGAGGCGGCACAACCCCAAGGAGGCAGACATCAAAAAGGACTAAAGACCAGCCACCCTATTCCATCACATTCTGCAGCTGTTATCTTGCCAAAGCTCAGCTGTCTGGGCCTTTTTCAGCACATCTGCAGTAGATCGCACTGTTGCTATCTGCAAACTATGGCACATCAAACCTGGCGAAAAAACACCAGCCATTTGGGTACCACATGCTTAACAAGGCATTTAAAGTCCAACCACTCAGCACATTGGCAAAAGCACCTAAAAGCCACACAAAAGGGGCACAAATCTGTCCCTCCTCCTCCTTACCCACTTCAGTCTGTCCCTGCTATGCCGAGTCATTACCTCTCAGCAGCCTCCAATGACAGGGATGATGGTATAGGACAGGGTGTCCCAGGTCCTAGCAGCACATCTGCCAGCAGCATACCACCAGCTGTAGACAGTAGCTGGCAAATTTCTCTGCCCCATCTGCTGCATACACAGTCTATGCCACCCACATGCCCAGTGTCTAAATGCAAGCTTGTTAAAGCTGTTGGCTGTTGGCATCTTTTGCCTTTCAGCCTGGTGGATTCTGCCCCCTTCTGTGAATTCGCACAATGTGCTGTACCACAATGGCAGGTTCCCAGTTGCTACTACTTTTCATGTAAGGCCGTTCCATCTCTCTACCATCATGTGGAAGGGAATGTTCTGGCATCGTTGGGCAAGACAGTCAGCTGTAAAATCCACCTTACTGCTGACACATGGTGCAGCAAGCATGGGCAGAGATTAAATATTTAATTCACAGCACACTGGCTAACACTGCTTGCAACTCGAAAGGATGCAGGACAGAGCTCGGTGCTGCAGCTTGCTGTGCCCCCATGTCTCCATACAGCTGGTGGTAATGATGCCAGACCTGTGAGCTCTACCCCCTCTTCCTCCTGCTCTGCCACCTCCATACCCTCCTCTGCAGAATTGTCCTATGAACATCAGGTACCCCCAAGCGTTCAAAGGGCTATTCCCAGAGTCAGGCTAAAAGGTGCCATGCAGTGCTTCAGCTGGTGTGTTTAGTGGACTGGAACCACACCAGAGCAGTGATTCTTGCAGCTCTGCAGGGTCAGGCCCAGAGGTGGTTCACACCATGCCAGCTGGAGCCAGGAATAGTGGTGTGCGATAATGGCTCAAACCACCTGTCCGACCTTAGACAGAGAAGGTTGACACATGTGCCATGCCTTGCACATGTCCTCAATTTGGTAGTGCAGCGTTTCCTAAATATGTACTCAGGGTTGCAAGATGTGCTAAAGCTGGCCAGAAGAGTCTGTAGCCATTTCAGGCGGTCATACACAGCCAGTGCTCGGTTGGTTGAGATTCAGCAGGAATTCCACCTGCCCGTAAACCGCCTGATTTGTGACATGCTCACCAGGTGGAACTCGACTTTGGCAATTCTGCAGCGGATATACATGCAGCAGAGGGCCATCAACGAGTACCTATGTGAGTATGGTGCCACGACAGGCTCAGGCCGCCTCAGCTTCCCCCCCCCACGCCAATGGCTGATCATAAAGGGATGCATGGACTGTATTGTCACCATTTGACAAGGATGGTGAGCCATGACAGTGCATGCATCAGTGACACAATCCCTGTTGTGTTCCTGCTGGAGCAGACTCTGCATGGCATTATGGACAGGGCACTGGAGGCAGAGCAGCAGGAGGAAGAAGAGGACTTCCTTTCCTCTCAAGGCCCACTTTATCAAGACACCATCATTCCTATGTCACAGAACACACAGGAGGTGAGAGGGGAGGGGGAAGAGGAGGAGGATTCTGGCACTTTCATAGGCTTCGAAGAAGAGGAATACGTCAATCTGTAAGCAATGGCTTTCCAACCCCAGGGCCCTTGGGAGTAGTAAGTGGCTGAGAGGAGGAAGTTCCAGATGCTGTCATCTTGAGTGACCCCGAGGAGTCTGCTTCTCAAGTCTCTGCAAATTTGAGACGCCTGGGCAACCTCATGCTTCAAAGCTTGCGAAAGGACCCAAGAATATGTAGCATACAGGAGAAGGATGATTACTGGTTGGCAACCCTCCTTGACCACCGTTATAAGGGGAAGGTCTCAGAACTCATCCCATCCCCACAGAGAGTGCAGAAGATAAAATCAAGGGGAAATCAAAGAGGATTTTATTGAACGTTTTTCCTGACTCCAGTAGGTTACAGTGTAGTGGAAAACGTAGTTTTGCGTCTTCTGTTGGTCAAGAGAGGAGCGTTGGAAAAGGGGTCAGTCTACGTGAGGCGTTTCGGATTTTTTTTAGTCCTCACAGCCCAGGGCTGTCAGCTTCCACATCCCATCGGCAGCATCTGCATCACATGGTGGACGATTACCTCGGGGCCAAAACAGAGATGGAGAACTTTCTAGCTGCCGATCCTTACTGGGTCATGAGAATAGACCACTGGCCAGAACTTTCCCTGTATGCTATTGAGTTATTGGGCTGCCCTGCATCCAGCGTACTTTCAGAATGGGCATTCAATGTGTGCAGGACTTTGAGGCTGCCTAGCTTTGAGGGTGTTCAATTATTTCATCTGTAAGAATGTTTTTGGAATAGGTTTCATGGGCACAATTAACACCCAAAGACCAATTTTTTAGCACCTGTTTGACAGGTGCATATCATTGCAATTTTTTTGCCTTCATCAAAAGCACCTCTATAGGGTTACAGTGGGAAGGCGCCACCGACACCCAAAGACCAATTTTTACGCACCCGTTACTTCTATCCAAAGTCAAAGTGACACCAGAATGTATCCTGAAAATCTCTAATCTTGTTCCCAGTGCACTACATTGTGGCCTCATCATACACACTGGCTCCCCAGCTGTTGCTAAGCAAAATAAAGGCAGCTTGCAGGGAAACTGTCATTTATTTTGGCTTTATAAATGAAATTATTGCTGCAGCAGATTCTAGACATGGTACAGATCTGCCACTTTAAAGGTATACTAAGGGGACCCCCCAGGCACTATATTGGAAGTGATTTTTCATTTTTATGCTTTCACTTTAAAATAAAAATCACTGCTCTTTTAAAAATTTAATTTTTCACAAACTTTTTTTTTATTGATAGATACAAGAGGAGCAGCGCTGTGATAAAAAAGTTCTATATGATAAAACCAGAACAAAAAATGTGAAAATATTAAGCCCAAAATTGGGATAGGCTCCAAGTTCATAAGTTACATAAACAGCTGGACCGTCCTATTCAAAAACCAATCTTGGATGGTAAATAGAAGAAGCGTGAATAAATGGAAATCAATGAGTCCTTCACCACACCACTGTGATAGTAAAAATGCGCGCTTACCAAATGGCAAGCTTGGAAGAGCTTGCGACCTTAACCCGGTCGGGGCCTTTCAGGGTGGAACCATCAAGGGGAGGCACGCCACTTTGGCTTGGATTAAGCACGCTGTTCTTCCAATTACCACTCTATGTGGAGATGTGACCCCTGGCTAGGGCTAAACCTCCGAGGAGGTATACCAAAGAAAGAAGGAAAGCGACATAGCGCAATCCTGCTTTCACTTTTATTAAAATCAAAAAGAATTGCAATTACATGTGGAAGGATAAACAACAAACATTTGAGCCGGCCGGCTAGAAAGCGAACCCGGCCGGCTCAAATGTTTGTTGTTTATCCTTCCACATGTAAGTGCAATTCTTTTTGATTTTAATAAAAGTGAAAGCAGGATTACGCTATGTCGCTTTCCTTCTTTCTTTGGTATACCTCCTCGGAGGTTTAGCCCTAGCCAGGGGTCACATCTCCACATAGAGTGGTAATTGGAAGAACAGCGTGCTTAATCCAAGCCAAAGTGGCGTGCCTCCCCTTGATGGTTCCACCCTGAAAGGCCCCGACCGGGTTAAGGTCGCAAGCTCTTCCAAGCTTGCCATTTGGTAAGCGCGCATTTTTACTATCACAGTGGTGTGGTGAAGGACTCATTGATTTCCATTTATTCACGCTTCTTCTATTTACCATCCAAGATTGGTTTTTGAATAGGACGGTCCAGCTGTTTATGTAACTTATGAACTTGGAGCCTATCCCAATTTTGGGCTTAATATTTTCACATTTTTTGTTTTGGTTTTATCATATAGAACTTTTTTATCACAGCGCTGCTCCTCTTGTATCTATTTTGTTATGTGTGTATCTCACGTTTTAGCGGCTGCTTTATATTGATTTTTGATCACTGATTTGTCACATTAGATTGTTTTCAATTTCTGTTTTTCAATATGTGTTTATGCACCAATTCAGTTAAGGTATAGCGCGGTGATTTGCTCTTTTCTGTTTTTTTTTATTGATACATGTCCCCCAGGGCAGGACCCGGACCCCTATAACCAATGTATGCCCAATTACTTGCATATAAGCCTTCAAAATGGGCACTTTTGATTTTTGACGTTCAGTTCGCATTGACTTTAATGGAGGCCCATCCCTACTTACAAAGCCACCCACTACATCACTGACCTAGTTTCAAAATTCCAACCTAATCGTTCTCTTCGTTCTTCTCTCGTTCTTCTCTTTGTTCTGCTTGCCTCCAGGACTTTTCCAGAGCCTCTCTAATCCTTTGGAACTCCGTACCCCAATCTGTTCGATTATCTCCTACTCTATTAGCTTTTAGACGCTCCCTGTAAACCCTCCTCTTCAGAGAAGCCTGTCCTACCCACACCTAACAACTTTATTTTCATTTTCTCCATCTGATCATACCCCACAGCTGTTACCTTTTGTTCCACTTGACCCTCCCTTCTAGACTGTAAGCTCTAATAAGCAGGGTCCTCTGATCCCTCCTGTATTGAATTTTATTGTAACGGTACTGTTTGCCCCCATGTTGTAAAGCGCTGCGCAAACTGTTGGCACTATATAAACCCTGTATAATAATAATAATAATATTTAAGGCAGCTAAGATAGTACACGAAAGGCACATAGTGGAGGAGAGTAAGAAAAATCCAAAGAAATTCTTTAAGTACATAAATAGTAAGAAAGGGAGGTCAGATCATATTGGTCCTTTAAAGAATGATGAAGGGAATCTGGTTATTAAGGATGGAGAGATGGCGAAGGTATTGAATTTATTCTTCTCCTCTGTCTTCACCAGGGAATCGGGGGGCTTCAGTAACCAAAACTGCAATGTTTATCCTCATGACATGTCACAGGAAGCACCCCCATGGTTAACAGAGTACAGAATTAGAAGTAGACTTGAAAAATGTAACATTAATAAGTCACCGGGACCAGTTGGCTTGCACCTGAGGGTCCTTAAGGGACTCAGTTAAGTAATTGCCAGACCATTGTTCCTAACTTTTATGAACAGTCTACTGACTGGAATGGTACCAGCTGATTGGAGAAAAGCCAATGTAGCACCAATATTTAAAAAGGACCAATATACATACCTGGGAATTACAGACCAGTTAGCCTAACATCAATTGTATGCAAGCTCTTGGAGGGGATGATAACGGACTATATACAAAATTTTAGCAATGACAACTGTATCATTAGCAGTAATCAGAATTGATTCATAAAGAGTCGTTCTTGCCAAACCAATCTATTAACCTTCTATGACAGGGGTCTCAAACTGGTGGCCCTCCAGCTGTTGCAGAACTACAATTCCCATGAGGCATTGCAAGGCTGATGGTTACAAGCCTGACTCCCATAAGCAGAGGCATGATGGGACTTATAGTTCCGCAACAGCTGGAGGGCCGCGAGTTTGAGACCCCTGTTCTATGAGGAGGTGAGCTGCCATCTGGATAAATAAGGTCCGTAGACGTGGTGTATCTGGATTATGCAAAAGCATTTGATACAGTAGTTCCCCATAAATGTTTACAGTACAAAGTGAGGTCCGTTGGCATGGACCATAGTGTGAGTACATGGATTGAAAACTGGCTACTAAGGCGAGTTCAGAGGGTAGTGATAAATGGGGAGTACTTGGAATATTCAGGGGTGGAAAGTGGGGTCCCCCAGGGTTCTGTCCTGGGATCAATCTTGTTTAATTTATTCATAAATGACCTGGAGGATGGGATAAACAGTTCAATCTCTGTATTTAATACTAAGCTAAGCAGGGCAATAATTTCTCTGCATGATATGAAAACCTTGCAAGAAGATCTGAACAAATTAATGGGGTGGGCAACTACATAGCAAACAAGGTTTAATGTGGAATAATGTAAAATAATGCATTTGGGTGGCAAAAATATGAATGCAATCTACGCCCTGGGGGGAGAACCTCTGGGGAAATCTTTCATGGAGAAGGACCTGGGGGTCCTAGTAGATGACAGACTCAGCAATGGCATGCAATGCCAAGCAGCTGCAAGCAAAGCAAACAGAATATTGGCATGCATTAAAAAGAGGATTAACTCCAGAGATAAAAGGATAATTCTCCCAATCTAGAAGACTCTGGTCTGGCTGCACCTGGAGTATGCTGTCCAGTTCTGGGCACCAGTCCTCAGGCAGGATGTGCTAGAACTGGAGAGAGTCCAGAGAAGGGCAAAACAACTAATAAAAAGGGTCTGGAGGACCTTAGTTATGAGTAGGGATGAGCTTTGAGTTCGAGTCGAACTCATGTTCGACTCGAACATTGGCTGTTCGCAAGTTCGCCGAACAGCGAACAATTTGGGGTGTTCGCGGCAAATTCGAATGCCGCGGAACACCCTTTAAAAGTCTATGGGAGAAATCAAAAGTGCTAATTTTAAAGGCTTATATGCAAGTTATTGTCATAAAAAGTGTTTGGGGACCCGAATCCAGCCCCAGGGGACATGGATCAATGCAAAAAAAAGTTTTAAAACCGGCCGTTTTTTCAGGAGCAGTGATTTTAATAATGCTTAAAGTCAAACAATAAAAGTGTAATATCCCTTTAAATTTCGTAGCTGGGGGGTGTCTATATTATGCCTGTAAAGCGGCGTATGTTTCCCGTGTTTAGAACAGTCTGACAGCAAAATGACATTTCGAAGGAAAAAACCCATTTAAAACTACTCGCGGCTATTGCATTGCCGACAATACACATAGAAGTTCATTGATAAAAACGGCATGGGAATTCCCCACAGGGAAACCCAGAACCAAAATTAAAAAAAAAATGACGTGGGAGTCCCCCTAAATTCCATACCAGACCCTTCAGGTCTGGTATGGATTTTAAGGGGAACCCCGCGCCAAAAAAAAAAAAAACGGCGTGGGGTCCCCCAAAAATCCATACCAGATCCTTATCCAAGCACGCAACCTGGCAGGCCGCAGGAAAAGAGGGGGGGACGAGAGTGCGCCCCCCCTCCTGAACCGTACCAGGCCCCATGCCCTCAACATTGGGAGGGTGCTTTGGGGTAGCCCCCCAAAACACCTTGTCCCCATGTTGATGAGGACAAGGGCCTCATCCCCACAACCCTGGCCGGTGGTTGTGGGGGTCTGCAGGCAGGGGGCTTATCGGAATCTGGAAGCCCCCTTTAACAAGGGGACCCCCAGATCCTGGCCCCCCCGTGTGAAATGGTAAGGGAGTACTTACCCCTACCATTTCACTAAAAAACTGTCAAAAATGTTAAAAATGACAAGAGACAGTTTTTGACAATTCCTTTATTTAAATGCTTCTTCTTTCTTCTATCTTCCTTCATCTTCTTCTTCTGGTTCTTCTGGTTCTTCCTCCGGCGTTCTCGTCCAGCATCTCCTCCGTGGCGTCTTCTATCTTCTTCTCCTTGGGCCGCTCCGCACCCATGGCATGGGGGGAGGCTCCCGCTCTTCTCTTCTTTTTTTCTTCTCTTCTTCTCTTCTTCATTTTCTTCTCAGGGCCGCTCCGCACCCATGCTGGCATGGAGGGAGGCTCCCGCTGTGTGACGGCGTCTCCTCGCCTGACGGTTCTTAAATAACGGGGGCGGGGCCACCCGGTGACCCCGCCCCCCTCTGACGCACGGTGACTTGACGGGACATCCCTGTGACGTCACGGAGAATGCCACAGGGAAGTCCCGTCATGTCCCTTGGGTCAGAGGGGGGCGGGGTCACCGGGTGGCCCCCCCGTTATTTAAGAACCGTCAGACGAGGAGACGCCGTCACACAGCGGGAGCCTCCCTCCATGTCAGCATGGATGCGGAGCGGCCCGGAGAAGAAAATGAAGAAGAGAAGAAGGAAGAAGAGAAGAAGATGAAGAAGAAGATGAAGAGAAGAGCGGAAGCCTCCCCCCATGCCATGGGTGCGGCGCGGCCCGAGGAGAAGAAGATAGAAGACGCCGTGGAGGAGATGCTAGCCGAGAACGCCGGAGGAAGAACCAGAAGATGAAGGAAGATAGAAGAAAGAAGAAGCATTTAAATAAAGGAATTGTCAAAAACTGTCTCTTGTCATTTTTAACATTTTTGACAGTTTTTTAGTGAAATGGTAGGGGTAAGTACCCCCTTACCATTTCACACAGGGGGGGTGGGATCTGGGGGTCCCCTTGTTCCCCTTGTTGCTGATTGCCCCTTCCACATTCCGATAAGCCCCCCCGCCCGCAGACCCCCACAACCACCGGCCAGGGTTGTGGGGATGAGGCCCTTGTCCTCATCAACATGGGGACAAGGTGTTTTGGGGGGCTACCCCAAAGCACCCTCCCAATGTTGAGGGCATGTGGCCTGGTACGGTTCAGGAGGGGGGCGCACTCTCGTCCCTCCCTCTTTTCCTGCGGCCTGCCAGGTTGCATGCTCGGATAAGGGTCTGGTATGGATTTTTGGGGGGACCCCACGCCGGTTTTTTTTTTTGGTGCGGGGTTCCCCTTAAAATCCATACCAGACCTGAAGGGTCTGGTATGGAATTTAGGGGGAAACCCACGTCATTTTTAAAAAAAAATTTTGCCCGGGGTTCCCCTTAATATCCATACCAGACCTGAAGGGCCTGGTATGAAATTTAGGGGGACTCCCACGTCATTTTTTTAAAAAATTTTGGTTCGGGGTTCCCCTGTGGAGAATTCCCATGCCGTTTTTATCAATGAACTTCTATGTGTATTGCCGGCAATGCAAAAGCCACGAGTAGTTTTAAATGGGTTTTTTCCTTCGAAATGTCATTTTGCTGTCAGACTGTTCTAAACACGGGAAACATGCGCCCCTTTACAGGCATAATATAGACACCCCCCAGCTACAAAATTTAAAGGGATATTACACTTTTATTGTTTGACTTCAAGCATCATTAAAATCACTGCTCCTGAAAAAACGGCCGTTTTTAAAACTTTTTTTTGTATTGATCCATGTCCCCTGGGGCAGGACCCAGGTCCCCAAACACTTTTTATGACAATAACTTGCATATAAGCCTTTAAAATTAGCACTTTTGATTATTCATGTTCGTGTTCCATAGACTTTAATGGTGTTCGCGTGTTCGAACGAACTTTTTTCCTGTTCGCATGTTCTGTTGCGAACCGAACAGGGGGGGTGTTCGGCTCATCCCTAGTTATGAGGAAAGGTTACGAGCACTGAACTTATTCTCTCTGGAGAAGAGACGTTTGAGGGGGATATGATTTTGATGTACAAATATTGTACTGGTGACCCCACGATAGGGATAAAACTTTTCCACGTAAGGGAATTTATTAAGACACGCGGCCTTTCACTAAAATTAGAAGAAAAGAGCTTTAACCGTAAACTGCATAGAGGGTTCTGTACTGTAATGCCCTGTCCACATGATGGGATTTCCGACAAATGTTCGATGGGAGCTTGTTGTCGGAAATTCCGACCGTGTGTAGGCTCCATCGGACATTTTGTGTCGGAATTTCCGCTAAACAAAATTTGAGATCTGGATCGCAAATTTTCCGACAATTCTGATCATGTGTACACAATTCCGACGCACAAAATTCCACGCATGCTCAGAATCAAGCAGAAGAGCCGCACTGGCTATTGAACTTAATTTTTCTGGGCTCGTCGTACGTGCTCTACGTCACCGCGTTCTTGACAATTGGAATTTCTGACAACATTTGTGTGACCTTGTGTATGAAAGACAAGTTTGAGCCAACATTAGTTGAAAATAAATTCAGGATTTTGTTGTCGGAAAATCCTATCATGTGTACAGGGCTTTAGAGCGGATGTGAAATTCCCTTCCACAGGCAGTGGTTTCAATGGGGAGCATCGATAATTAAAAAAAACTATTAGATAAGCACCTGAACGACCACAACATACAGGGATATACAATTTAATACTAAGTCACACACATAGGTTGGACTTGATGGACTTTTTTCAACCTCGCCTACTATGTAACTATGTACTCCTGTAGCAAGAAATACATTTACCTATAATATAACAATATTATTTTGAAGCACTTGTGTCTGTTCCTAGGTTAGCCTCTACATTAGAATACATTTAAAATAATTTCTTCATGAATTCTATATATAATATGTTCTATGTTCTGGACTAACCTGATTTAACATATACAATAGTAGATCCCAATGTTGAGGACTCTAAGTGACTTGAAAATCAGTACAATCAGTACCTTATAATTTGAAGTGCCATTGGGAAATATTTTTTTTTTTTGGATTAGCAAAATGGCAAGTACTTCTGTAATTAGACAGATAACCTTGACATGTAATCACTAGTGAGCATGTTACATATTCTAAATCAGTTTCTTAAAATGAAAGAAAATGTATTCCAGAAATAAAGTTTTACTTGCTTGTACATTTATTAGTCTTGGTTTTGGCAGATTTCTTAAAGGACAATTCCAGTCCCCCAAAAATGGGCCAAGCTAAATAAAATTTATGCAAACAACATAGAAGTTCTAAAAATATATATGTGTACAGTAAGCCTTCCACACTGCTCATTTCCTCTGTCCTTACTTTGTCCTTCAAAGCTCTGTGAGCTATTAGTAAATGAAAAAACCCTGTAAGCTATAAGCATGCTTTGGTGCGTGTACTTACCTCTTAAAGCTGAACTCTCGGATAAGTGAATATTGTGTAAATACAAGAAGCAGGTATATTTATTCCAAATGTATGCAGTATACCAGTGTGAATGTATGAGGACCAGTCACTGCTGTTCTGTGCATTGTTACTCTGGTCTTGTATCTGACCCCCTTCCCTGTAGTTTTTGGTAAAAGGCAACCTATAGTAGGAGGACATGCTGGGTCCCTCCCACAGTTCTGCTCTCTGCACATTTTATGTTGAGCACAGTGTTGATGTTACCAATAATTTTATAAGTTAATACCTGGATTTGCAATGGTATTTGGTGCATACAAAAAGGATTTATAAATTTTAGGATACTGCAAAATATATTTAAATAAAAGCTTCTGGGCCTGGCGTGCAATTATTTTGGTTTCTGGAGCTCATGAAGCTAGAGGTGTTTTGATATGCAAATACAAAGTTGGTAATTTGACGGCAGGCCTACCCCTTACTGCATAACTATTGATTCTAATGTGGGAGAGATGGGCCAGCCATTGACCTCAATACAGTATATGTACAGTATATCAAAGTGATATACTCTACAGTGATATAGAAATGCTTGCTTTATCTGGGTTAAAGGGGAGAGAAAATTATCTTTCTCAGATGTTTCAGAGGCTATAGTATTTGTTACTTTATAATGGATGTATCTGAATATATGTGCTGATTTTATAGCATATTTATGTGTAAGTGGCTCTGCAGGTGAAATTGTTATCATGAATCTTAGTTCTTTAAAAACTAGAGAGCTCTATAAAGGGAGCCTTCATTGTTATTATTACATAGTATAAACCAACAGCTTCCAGAAGAAAACTGTAATCCCAAGCTGTAAGATAACCAAGGCAGTTCTGAAATAGAAGTGTTAGCAAAGCTCAAAAAATCTATTCAAGTAAATTCAATAATTCGGGAATAAGCTTCAAACCATGGGAGACCTTCATCAAGCTCCCAGGTATGGTATGGAAAGTCATCTTTAACTGACCACATACAGTGAACTTGTCAGGCCCACTAAAGTGTATAAACTAACCCAACTGTTAAAGTGCATATACCTTGTTGTTGCACTGTGGACCTTTGTTTGCCTTCATATTTGAGGTGGTTGTAGCTGTATTAGTGCACTTGCAAGAAAAACAATATAGTATGGTCGGTGATACTTTTTTATTTGCACTAATAATAACATTTTCAGGACAAGCTTTCAGGGTTCTCCCCCTTCTTCTAAGGCTCAGGCAGTACCGATACACACACTTTTAGCAAAATGATATGCAGGACAATCTCTAATGCAGGCTTTCAGGCAACCCAACCTCAGACATAAATTAATCAGCGGGAAACTTCATTCTGATTACAGAGATGAAAATAAAGGAAACAAAGCCTTTCAACAACAAAAGCTACAAACTGTGCAGCGAAATCAATTCATTAAAAAGTGTCATACATGCAAAAGGAACCTTCAATATTATAGAATCCTACAGCTGTACCTTCAGTAATGTGATGTGTGTCATTTAATGTACAATGAATGCCACCAAGGATCCTCTATTGTGAAACAGAGCAGAAATTCCCTAAAAAAAGAAACATGAAACATAGGACATAAAAGAACATAATGAGGATGGTCAATGCAAACTTAAAGGACATTATTTCTTACAACCAGGCTACTGTTTTTTCTTAAAAAGAACTTTGAAAATACTCAGGATAAGAACAGATTTTAAACTTAGGCTGGCTGGCTAAACCGGCCTGCTGAACTGGCCTAGATTTGAACCATTAATTGTCAGGCTAAATCTTCCAAGTTGATCAGAAAGAAAATTCTAATTTGTGTGCACTTTCACAGGGTGACACTGTGAGTACACAGGTAGCAGTGTGCCAACGTCCCAATAGTGGACATTTGAAAAAAGCTAGCTAAAAGAGTGGACTTTATAGGCACACAGATAAACCGTCTAAAAGTAATAAATTGGTTTATTTTATAGACAATTATTTGAAAAAATAGATATTACTTATAGATGCATGTAAAATTTATACAATTTATGTTATAAGCCCCACAAAAAAGCTCTGACACCACTTATTATACAGTAACAGTAATACATTCAAAAGGACAGCAATTACAATTCCCAAGATACTATCCAAGTAAGAGAGGAATGCTGTGGGTCAGAGTGTGTATCCGGGCACAAAGTACACTCAGTCGCTCGACATGTTGCGCGTAGAGATACGCTTCTTCAGGAGCATGACAGTCGTGTAATTGTCAGACGCAAGAAAGAGTAGTGTGGTATATTGCTGGTAAGCAATGTTATATGGATATGTCCAGGGAGAGATGAACACCAAACACAGACCTAAAAAAGCACAGGTGCTGGTGATAGAGCCAGCAGTTCTTCTGATTATAGAGTCTGTTTAGGCATTGTAAAAGATTGATCTGGATGCTCACAGAGGCTAGCACCTCAGAAGGTTTAAAGCCATATTTGTGTGGTGTTGATTGGTCTCCTAGTCTCGCATCAGCGTCTGCTAGTGAAAAAATGTCATTTAAAACTGCTTGCGGCTGTAATGTATTGTCGGATCCCGGAAATATAGATAAAAATAAGAAGGGGAACCCTGCGGTTTCAGGTCTGGTATGGATTTTAAGGTTAACCCCGAGACAAAATTTTAAAAAAATGGCGTGGGGTCCCCCTCAAAATCCATACCAGATCATTATCTGAGCACACAACCTGGCAGGCTGCAGGGAAAGGGGGGGACGAGAGAGCGCCCCTCCCTCCTGAACTGTACCAGGCCACTTGCCCTCAACATGGGGAGAGTTTTTTGGGGTCCCCCCAAAACACCTTGTCCCCATGTTGATGGGGACAAGGGCCTCATCCCCATAACCCTTGCCCGGTGGTTGTGGGGGGTCTGCAGGTGGGGGGCTTTTTGGAATCTGGAAGCCCCCTTTAACAAGTGGACCCCCAGATTCCGGCCCCCCTATGTGAATGGGTATCGGGTACATTGTACCCCTACACATTCACCAAAAAAAGTGTAAAAAAAGTAAAAATGACAGTAGACAGTTGCGGACGATACTAAGCTAAGCAGGGCAATAACTTCTCCGTAGGAAGTGGAAACCTTGCAAGTAGATCTGAACAAATTAATGGGGTGGGCAACTACATGGCAAATGAGGTTTAATGTGAAAACATGTAAAATAATGCATTTGGGTGGCAAAAATATGAATACAATCTACTCACTGGAGGGGGGACCTCTGTGGGAATCAAGGATGAAAAAGGACCTGGGGGTCCTAGTAGATGATAGGCTCAGCAATGGCATGCAATAAACCGGGATTTACCCTATCCTCCAGGTCGTTTATGAACAAATTAAATAGGATTGGTCCCAGGACAGAACCCTGTGGGACCCCACTTTCTACCCCTGAATATTCTGAGTACTCCCCATTTATCACTACCCTCTGAACTCACCTTAGTAGCCAGTTTTCAGACCATGTACTCACCCTATGGTCCATGCCTACGAACCTTACTTTGAACAGTAAACATTTATGGGGAACTGTATCAAATGCTTTTGCAAAATCCAGATACACCTACGGGCCTCCCTTTATCTAGATGGCAGCTCACATCCTCATAAGAAGGTTAAAACATTGGTTTGACAAGAACAATTCTTCATGAATTCATGCTAACTACTGCTAATGATACCGTTTTCATTGCTAAAATCTTGTATATAGTCCCTTATCATCCCCTCCAAGAGCTTGCATACTATTGATGTTAGGCTAACTGGTCTGTAATTCCCAGGTATGTATTTTGGCCCTTTTTTAAATATTAGTACTACATTGGCTTTTCTCCAATTAGCTGGTACCATTCAGTAGACTGTCAGTAAAAAATAGGAACAATGGTCTGGCAATTACTTGACTGAGTTCCCTAAAGTGCAAGCCATCTGGTCCCAGTGACTTATTAAAGTGGGAGTCCGGCGACCAATCTTTTTTTTTTTCTTTTAGGTCATTGAGACACTGCTAATCCCAAAATAATACTCACAGTTTGGGTGTAATATTTCCGCCTCTGTCTGTTTTCGTACTGAAGAATAACTTTAAAAATGTGATGCTGGCTGTTTCCATTTTGCTTGTGGGCATGTGAAGCCCACAAGCATTGATTTCCTGGATGCGGTGAATGCTGTTCACCCACAGCTTGTTCACACGCATGATCATTGTTCCCGCACTGAATCTTGGGAAGCCTGACACTAAACTCCCAGGAGACAGTGCGGCGCCGGGGAAAGGCAATAAACACGCCTACTCCCATGGGAGGAGAGACAGGAAGTGCCACAATAAAGTACAATATAAAGGTAATTACAGCGATAAAAAAAATGTTCGTGCGGCATTTGAACATCTATGCAATTAACTGAAGGGGGTAAGATTAAGTTAAAAATTTGAGTGGAACCCCGCTTTAATGTTTAGTTTTTCAAGTCTATTTCTAATGCTGTCCTCTGATAGCCATGAGGGTGCTTCTTGTAACGTGTCATGAGTATAAACATTGCAGTTTTGGTTACTGAAGCCCCCCGATTCCCTCGTGAAGACCGAGGAGAAGAATAAATTCAATACCTTCGCCATCTCACCATCCTTTGTAACCAGATTCCCTTCCTCATTCTTTATGTCCTCCCTCTTTTACTGTTTAAATTTCTTGGGATTTTTTTTTATGCTCTCCCCCGCTATGTGTCTTTCGGGTTTTATCTTAGCCGCCCCTTCCTCATACTTTATGTCCTCCCTCTTTTACTATTTAAATACTTAAAGAATTTCTTGGTATTTTTTTGGCTCTCCCCAGCTATGTGTCTTTCGTGTTTTATTTTAGCCGCCCTGATTGCACCCTTACATTTCTTGTTGCATTCTTTGTATGCTGATGACGATCCCCCAGCCTTGTATTTTTTGAAGGCCTTCTCCTTTGCTTTTATATGCATTTTTACATTGGAGTTAAACCACATAGGACTTTTATTCACTCTTTTAAATTTATTTCCCAATGGGATGCACTGGCTAATGCCCTTATTTAATATGATCTTAAAGGAAACCCATCTCTCTTTTGTATTCTTTGTTCCTAAGATTTTATCCCAATTAATATCTTATAGAAAGGTTTGTAGTTTAGGGAAGTTGGCTCTTTTGAAATTCAGTGTCTTTGTATTCCCCTTATGCTTCCTATTTGTGTGATTTACACTGAAGCTAATTGACCTGTGATCGCTGTTTCCTAAATTGCCCCATATTTCCACATCCGTGATCAGGTCTGTATTGTTGCTAATCAGTAGGTCCAGTAATGCTTTGTTTATAATTGGTGTGTCTACAATCTGACCCATGAAATTGACTAAGTGACTAGTTAATCAGCTCATGTTAATTATGTTTTTGGTTACAATTTGTTTTGTTCAGGTAATATGATCAGAAGGGGGGATGTCCTTCTGTGGGGTATAAAGTATGTGTCTGAGTTTCAATAGAAAAGTGTTCCAGTTTTCATACAAGCTTTTTTTCGGCTAGTCTTGTATGCTGCGGCAATAATATCTGATATCTATTTCCAGAATGGAGAAAGCGGTATACTGATAAAAACACTCAAGCAGGTTGCTGGGACGGTTCCGTCACAGGTGTTTACCTCTAAGTTAAGCTAGTGTTATGTTCTGTGCCCTCACTGGAAAAAACTGAAATGAAATGTATAAGTTGTAATTATGCTAAAGGTATGGCTGTCTATTTAAGAGGGAGATAGCTGTTTACAGAGAGAGAGAGAGAGAGAGAGAGAGAGAGAGAGAGAGAGAGAGAGAGAGAGAGAGCGACTGTGCAATAACAGTATTGTGACTTTATTTCAGCTATAAGTAGTCTTTTCTATTTTCTGATGCTTTTGCTTATACAATGAATTTACAGTAATGTTGTCTTTATGTATTGGCTGCTAAATCATTGTATTGTATTTTAATTGTACTCAATGAAGGGGGAAATTGTGTGTATGCGTTTGTGGTGGTGGTGGTGGTGGGGGGGTGTTTAGGGGGTTAGGAGAAGGTTGAATGAAAATGTTGTGTTAATTAGAAGGAATAATGCAGTTTTAAAAGTAGACGCTTAAAGGCTTCCATTTGTTGCTCAAGGATGCCATTGCCTTTTTCATTGAAACAGTGCTAATTCTGTGTTCATTGCATTAATTTCTTTTTTTGGCTTTCTTTCCTTTTTTCACCTTGTGATCTGGCCAGTAAGTGTGTTATGTTTCAACATAACAAGCTGACCTGTAAACCTGCTAATGTAGCAGTTACAGGGTTGGGACAAACCATTTACCACCGACAGGGGTGCTTATAATAATCAGCTTTTATTTATTTATGTAAAACCTTTATCCCAAAAGGACCAAAAGTGTTGCTGTAATGGTTTGTTTAACTGCAGTGTGAGACAGAGTTCAGCTTTAATTTGTTAGTGTATCTCAATCTGCTAGTACATCTAACACTCCCCTTCCTTCCAAACTGACTATGCTGCTGTACAAAGAATTCCCTGTTGCTCCTTCATCCAGAGTATAGGCACTCTAAGGCTGGACATACAATTTTCTTGTGCAATTTTGCTTTTACCAAAACCATATAATATGAGGTCACACATAAGCACTTTCAATTTGTATGCAATCAGGTAGGCCCAACTACATAGTTGAAGGTAAATCGAAAGGAAATTGAACAAAAACATTGTATGGCAAGCTTAAAGTGATTGAAAGTCTCATTTTATTTTCTATTAAAATAATAAACATGTTATACTTACCTGCTCTGTTGCAGTGGATTTGCACAGAGTAGCCCGGTTCCTCCCCTTCTCTGGTCCCACTTCTGTGCTCCTGGTCCCTCTTTTCTGTCGAGTGCCCCATGGAGCTGTAGTTCGGCCTCATCCCCTCTCTCGTCCCCTCCTGATTGGCTAACTGACTTTGACAGCAGCGGGAGCCAATGGCGCCGCTTCTGTGTCTCAGCCAATCAGAAGGGAGAGTCCCGGACGACTGAGACACTTGTGAACATTGTTGGACAGAAATGGGGCTCAGGTAAATATTATAGGGGCGGCTGCTACACACAGAAGGCTTTTTATCTTAATGCATAGAATGATTGGTAAGCTCAAATATATTATATATGTTGTGGGTTTAATACCCCTTTTATGTATATATATATATATATATATATATATATATATATATATATATATATATAGTCTATTATTGCAAATAATTTTTTATTTTTATACACAATAATGTCTGAGAAGACTTGTTATATAAGTAATAAATCAATAATAAGAAATCAACAAGCAAGAATCACATTACAACTTTGTACTTTCGATAATTTTTAATTTTTTTTAGTGGCAATGTTCAGCATTACCGCACCATAAATCTAAAATGCTATTTTAATATGTATATTAAAAAACGACACCAGAATTTTTATCAGTTTTAATCTGTAATGGCATCATAGGTTAGCCATTAAGGTCAGAGATAGTTTGCTGTACACTTAACATTAACACATAATTTATATTACAGAACACATTGATAATGCAGAAAGTGACAAGACTGAATGCATACATTTATACGCCATTATAATGAAAGCAATGCCTGCATTAAAAAGGAGGAGCTTGTCTAGCTACCTCTTGCGCTCCCTCTCTCTGACATTCACACGTCTCCTGTATTGATTCAACACAAACCTGAGCCAGCTTCTGGCTGGCAGTATAAGCCTTCCAGACTTAATGATCTACATCAAATGTACCAACTTTGATAAACAAGCTCTCAGGAACCAAATCGCAAATCTTGTCATGATGTATCACGCCAAAGAGTTTCACTTTGTGAGGTTGTCTGGTCTGTTGCCAACATGTATTTTCTAAGCCAAATTGTGCCTCAAGCTGTAAAGAGACCAGTGCAGACAAGTAAAATGCCCTTTGAAAATTGCAACATTTTTTTTCGGAAGCATACAGTTGTAATTTGATGTTTTTGAATGAAATGACAGCCAGAAGGACACTTCATTTTTCATGTAAATGGTTGGGCTTTTAATATGAGATGGCATTACTGTAAGTCACTGTTTACAGGCTTATTTTTGTGCAGGATAAGGAGTAGCTATTCTACATTTTAAAGCTGAACTCCAAAATTAAAAAAAGAAATAGCCTTGCAGTGGGTCCCTCCTGCAAGGGTTAAAGTGGTTGTAAAGTCACTAATCACAAATCCTGTAAGCCCCCCATTTACATAAAGATATACCGTGCAGTATCTGTGTTTTTTTAAAAATTTTCCAGTGAAATAACCTATTTCAGAGCACTGCTGTGCACTCACGTGGCCTCCCATCGCTCAGCTTCCCCGATCTGAGGACTATAGTGGGAGGGGCTGAGATTCCTGATTGACGTCAGGAGGAGGAGAGCGGCGGGAGGTCACGTGAGCACACAGCAGCGCTCAGAAATAAGATATTTCTCTGCATATTTTTTAAAACACAGATACTGCACAATATATCTTTCTGTAACAGAGGGGCTTCCAGGATTTGGGATTAGTGATTTTACAGCCATAGCTGCAGGAGGGGAGGGGCAGGGGGGAGATCGCAGACACACAGCCTCCCAAGCTGACAGGCAGGGAAGGAGGGGGAGAAGTAGAGACTGTAGTAGAGTAGAGACTGCAGTCTGACGGAGGCGTGTAAACTGACTACATTATCATGGATCAGCAGCCATGATTACCATGGTCAGCACACTAAGGGAGGCACAGGAACAGGCAGGATCGGCCAGGTATTTTACAACATAGAGAGGGACAAGTAACACTGCACAAGCACTATTCTGTATATCCAGGAACATGATAGTTTTTTTTTTTTTTTGGGTTACGACCACTTTTAAAATTTGTTTTAAAAAAAAACAATATATACAGTATCTCATAAAAGTGAGTACAACCCTCACATTTTTGTAAATATTTTATTATATCTTTTCATGTGATAACACTGAAGAAATGATACTTTGCTACAATGTAAATTAGTGAGTGTACAGCTTGTATAACAGTGTAAATTTGCTGTCCCTTCAAAATAACTCAACACACAGCTATTAAAGTCTAAACCGCTGGCAACAAAAGTGAGTACATCCCTAAGTGAAAATGTCCAAATTGGGCCCAAAGTGTCAATATTTTGTGTGGCCACCATTATTTTCCAGCACTGCCTTAACCTTCTTGGACATGGAGTTCACCAGAGCTTCACAGGTTGCCACTGGAGTCCTCTTCCACTCCTCTATGACGACATCATGGAGCTGGTGGATGTTAGAGATCTAGCGCTCCTCCACCCTCCGTTTGAGGATGCCCCGCGTTATCATGTTAGAATACTGCCCTGTGGCCCAGTCTCTAAAGGGAGGTGATCATGTTCTGCTTCAGTAGGTCACAGTACATGTTGGCATTCATGGTTCCCTCAATGAACTGTAGCTCCCCAGTGCCGGCAGCACTCATGCAGCCCCAGACCATGACACTCCCACCACCATGCTTGACTGTAGGCAAGACACACTTGTCTTTGTACTCCTCACCTGGTTGCCACCACACACGCTTGACACCATGTGAACCAAATAAGTTTATCTTGGTCTCATCAGATCACAGGACATGGTTCCAGTAATCCATGTCCTTAGTCTGCTTGTCTTCAGCAAATCTGACTGACTGCATATGCTGCTTCCCCTTCTGCCAGTCTGAGTTCTGCTGTACAGGGAACTGAGAGAGGCTGCTGCCAATTCAAATTCAGGTGCTTTCACTGCGTGTAGCAAAAATAAAATGAAAATGTAATGATTAATTAATACAGAGCTGCAATAATGTGTGTCTTTTATATCTGTCTGGAGTTCAGCTTTAATGATGATACAAGCATTGCTGGCAAGAGCAGTTCTGAGACATGTTGAATGATTATTATATGCAAGCCCTTACTTTTGGCAATTATATGGCTAACAGTTAAGCTATTTTCATGTATCAGATTCTTATAACAGGTTATTACAATTATCTAAACCTGAGCCATGACACCTTTTGAAGACATTTTTCTAAAAGAGTGGAGTCGCACATTTCATACCTCTTCTTTATGGCTTAATTCCTAGCTATTAATTTGCACAAATATATATATGAATTGCAGATTGGAGGAAAAAATATGAGGAGGACAGAAATTGCTGTTTAATATGTAAATGTAAGATAGTCAGTTTAGTCTAATACAAAAAAAGGAAAAATTAATAGGATGTAAAATAAAAAAGGATGTAAAATACTTAGTGAGACATCTAAGTGTGTTAAAGACGACAGGCTGACGAAGGAACTATAGTTTATAATATTCATATACTTGTGTAACTGTAACAAATATGCATCCAGCAGCTCTTTTGCACTTATCAGATTCCATTACTAGTACCAAGCATTGGGATCACTCTTCTTAGGTACTTTGAGAACAGTTATATTGGAAGTCTACAGTGTCTTCTAGTTCAAACGAATCATCTGCCAACCTTTATAAGGATGGAGATCTTTATAATCCTCTCTATAAAAGCTTTTATCTATTTTATCTGTGTGGGCATCCTGGATCCTACAACGAAAATTCTGGTCAATTTAGCTTCTTGTTTTGTTCCTCTGCTATATCTGGGTGACTGTCTTGACACTTACCATACCACATAAACCTTTCTCTTTTCTTCTCTTTCTTTTTTATCTTTCTTTGTACTTGTATTCAATTTTCTGACCAATTATGGGTTGTCACTTACTGGTGTACATTCTCTTGAACCAGCTCTACAAATTCTTATACATGTTTATTGTTTTATTCCTAACATTTTTATTCCTTTTATGATTATATATATATATATATATATATATATATATATATATATATATATATAAAATGTATACTTATATTTTTTAATAAACACAATTCACGACATTTGCTTGGGGTCATTGTATGTTAGTAGTGTGATCTTACAGTCACTGGAGTGATTCTAGTGGAAAGAGATCATGAAAAAAAGCATATTATTTTAAAAGAAGCAATATGTAGTGAAACATAATCCCATGCATAAAAGCTAAATTTTTTAAAATCGTCTAACATGAACCACCAGGCTTAAAGTGTTTGTTACCCCAGAACTTCATATTGCTGATATGTGCCTGTACCATGTACTTGTATGAGAAAGTATCCTGTTCTCTTTATATTGCTTCCTTTGTGTGAAATCCCTGGTGTTCCAGCCAGTCTCTCTGCTTTCCTATTAAAAACTGACCACACTAAGCAAGAGAGCACACCGGGGTCTGTTCTCTAGCTATGCTGGGAACTCAGTGTGCTCTACTCCAATGTTCAGACTCGTCCTGACACGCCCCCGTTGCACAGCCATTCACTGGAAAGCTCAGTGTGCTGCTGCTCCCCCCCCCCCCCCCCAAGGTCTTATGCAACTGAGAACAGAGGAAATGTGATCATTTATTAAAAAAAAAGGTATTTATAATGCTTTTTTTTACAATACTATATTTTTCTATACAACAATGTTTTGCCTTTAATTTCTATTTTAAACTAATTGGGTTGTTTTACAAGGTGATCGTTTACAATCACTTTAATTGTTAATTTCCTTCTATGAAATCTTTATGCAACAATTTGAATTCTAGTAACAAGGAAACAACTAGGTGATATATATAATCATATTTCCACAATGGGAGTTTATATGTAGTCTATGTTTATATCTTTGAACAGGGTAACCATTTTCTTATGAAACTTCCAGAAAATATATAGAGGATAGAAAATGATATGGGCTATATTAAGCAAGGGTCACATGTAGCTCTGTTCATTCCTGACAAAATGATCTCCAATCAAATGTTTGATCAGAAGTCTGAAGCTCTGGGTGACATGACCTTGGGAGGAGAATATCATAGGTCAGCTTTGTGTCTTTTGTGATTATTCAAGATTTATACGTAGCATGAAGGTTTGTTAAAAATGTTCTGGCTATTCATCGGCATATACTGCAGTGTGTGGCCAGCTTAATATATTGCTTGGCATGAAGATTATAGCATTATCAATACCATGGATGCAATGTCAGCTGGGTGTAATTTTATTTTTAACTGCCTCTTCCTATGCAGGGAATCAATGATAAAACAGTGTGTGGAATATAGTTGTTTAAATGTCCTTGTGCAGCATTTCACACTCCTTAATACCTCAAATCCAATCTGCTATCCTGTCTGGAAAAATTCTTCCGTTCAATTGGCCCTGACAAACAGGCAGAAAGTGACAGCTTGGTATAAATCAGGAAACCTGATGAATTGATGTGAATGAGGATTGCCCCTGGAACAATATCATCTCTTCATTGGTAACATAAGAATGTGTGACTTCCTCCAAAGTCAATGACACTTTCAGTACTTCCATGGACTCATTTGTAATACAGTAATCACATTGCCTTACATGATAAACATCTGGGATCACTAATTCTACATTCACCTTTATCTCAGCTACTATATGAGAAACAGCCATCAGGGAAAAAATAAGGCTGAGTGGTTAAGTGTTCTGCCTTATAATAAGGATGAGAGATTTATAACATCTTGAGGTTTGCTAAGAGCCTTTTTTTTATCTATTCTAGTTGTGCTTACAAGTCATGATATATACATACCATAAGGAACAAATACACATTAGACAAATTAAATAGGAATTGATAGGTGTAATTAATATACTGTATAGAATTATAAATATAATAAATACTTGGAATAGTTAAATGTAGATGTAGTACACAAGTGCATATTTGCTGCCAAGCAGTACAGTAGGATGAACATCTTGGATGAGCCTCATTGTATTATACACAGCAAAAAACAAAACAAAACATATACTGTGTGTATATATATATATATATATATATATATATATATATATATATATATATATATATATATATATATACAGTATCTCACAAAAGTGAGTACACCCCTCACATTTTTGTAAATATTTTATTATATCTTTTCATGTGACAACACTGAAGAAATTACACTTTGCTACAATGTAAAGTAGTGAGTGTACAGCTTGTATAACAGTGTAAATTTGTTGTCCCTTCAAAATAACTGAACACACAGCCATTAATGTCTAAACCGCTGGCAACAAAAGTGAGTACACCCCTAAGTTAAAATGTCCAAATTGGGCCCAATTAGCCATTTTACCTCCACGGTGTCATGTGACTCGTTAGTGTTACAAGGTCTCAGGTATGAATGGGGAGCAGGTGTGTTAAATTAGGTGTTATCGTTCTCACTCTTATACTGGTCACTGGAAGTTCAACACGGCACCTCATGGCAAAGAACTCTGAGGAATTGAAAAAAAGAATTGTTGCTCTACATAAAGATGGCCTAGGCTAAAAGAAGATTGCCAGGACCCTGTAACTGAGCTGAAGCATGGTGGCCAAGACCATACTGCGGTTTAACCAGACAAGTTCCACTTAGAACAAGCCTCGCCATGGTCGACCAAAGAAGTTGAGTGCACATGCTCAGTGTTATATCCAGAGGTTGTCTTTGGGAAATAGACGTATGAGTGCTGCCAGCATTGCTGCAGAGGTTGAAGTGATGGGGGTCAGCCTGTCAGTGCTCAGCCCATATGCCACATACTGCATCAAATTGGTCTGCATGGCTGTCGTCCCAGAAGAAAGCTTCTTCTAAAGATGATGCACAAGAAAGCCCACAAACAGTTTGCTGAAGACAAGCAGACTAAGGACATGGATTACTGGAACCATGTCCTGTGGTCTGATGAGACCAAGATAAACTTATTTGGTTCAGATGGTGTCAAGTGTGTGTGATGGCAACCAGGTGAGGAGTACAAAGACAAGTGTGTCTTGCCCACAGTCAAGCATGGTGGTGGGAGTGTCATGGTCTGGGGCTGCATGAGTGCTGCCGACACTGGGGAGCTACAGTTCATTGAGGGAACCATGAATGCCAACATGTACTGTAACCTACTGAAGCAGAGCATGATCCCCTCCCTTCTGAGACTGGGCCGCAGGGCAGTATTCCAACATGATAACGACTTCAAACACACTTCCAAGACGACCACTGCTTTGCTAAAGAAACTGAGGGTAAAGGTGATGGACTGGCCAAGCATGTCTCCAGACTTAAACCCTATTGAGCATCTGTAGGGCATTCTCAAACGGAAGGTGGAGGAGCGCAATGTCTCTAATATTCACCAGCTCCGTGATGTTGTCATGGAGGAGACGAAGAGGACTCCAGTGGTTACCTGTGAAGCTCTGGTGAATTCCATGCCCAAGATAGTTAAGGCAGTGCTGGAAAATATTTGTGGCCACACAAAATATTGCCGCTTCGGGCCCAATTCGGACATTTTTACGTAGGGTTGTACTCACTTTTGTTGCCAGCGGTATAGACATTAAAGGCTGTGGTGTTGAGTTATTTTGAGGGGACAGCAAATTGACACTGTTATACCAGCTGTACACTCACTCCTTTACATTGTAGCAAAGTGTAATTTCTTCAGTGTTGTCACATGAAAAAATATAATAAAATATCAACAAAAATGTGAGGGGTGTACTCACTTTTGTGAGATACTGTATATATATATATATATATATATATATATATATATATATATATATATATATATATATATACACACAGTGGGGACAGAAAGTATTTAGACCTCCTTAAATTTTTCACTTTGTTATATTGCAGCCATTTGCTAAAATCATTTAAGTTCATTTTTTTTCCTCATTAATGTACACACAGCACCCCATATTGACAGAAAAACACAGAATTGTTGACATTTTTGCAGATGTATTAAAAAATAAATTGGCTGCAATATAACAAAGAGTGTTTAAGGGGGTCTTTAAGGGGGTCTTCCATCCTCACTGTATATATATACATATACATATATATATACATTTTTTTTTTTATCTTTTATCTCTCTGCATTTACTAACTCCTTCTACCAATCCTTCTACCAATTATTAACAAACTTTCGTATTGCTACAACACTTCTTGACGCCATTCAATTCAAAGTAACATTATTTAAAACAACATACATAACAGAAAAAAATAATAAAAAAGGATGAGGAACCTTACTTCCTACTGGAAGAGAGAAAATTGGCCCTTCCTTTATTTTCAGGCTACCTACAAATCTCGCTTTGAGACCTACAAACCTAATATTTAAAAAACTCATAACAAGGTCTTAAAATCATCACATATAGGATTCATGACAGCCAATTTGTTCTAAAAGCTTTATGTCTATCATGGTGTTGTGCTACCATCTCCTCCATCCTCATTAAATGTCACCACCCCCCACTCTCCAATCTCAGAGGATTTGGTCAATTGGTCAAACTTCTAGCTACACAAAGGAAAAACCTAAGTAATGACATTTTAACTGAAGAAAAGGATCCTGGTAGTATCTGGAGCAATTAGGTGTCAATTTCAGGTGTTTTTATGTCATAATATTGTGTATCTTTGCCATTCCATTCCAGAAATTTTTAATTAGCAGATGATTCCACCAGATAACAGTGTAACAGTGTTCCAACCTCTGATAAACAATACCAGCATTTATTTGAATTTGCGGCCAATATCTAATGTATTTTATGAGGGGACATGTACCAAAAGGTTACCAATTTATTCTTTTGTTCCTGGATTATACTAGCCAAACTTAACTTATGTGTATGTAGGGCACCACAGGCAGCCTCCTCTCTCCCTGATACCAGACTAGATGCAGTGTAGACTCTCCCTCTGTCAGCTATGGAAGGACCAGGGTCAGCCACACAGACTTTAGGCCTTCAGGTCGCCCACCTGAGGTCATATGGCAGCAAGTGCTGGGGGGAGGCAGCTCCTCTTCCCCAGCCTGTTGCATTCCTCTGCTAAGAAAGACCAAGAGCCCATAGTTGCATAGTTACATAGTAGGTAAGGTTGAAAAAACACACAAGTCCATCAAGTCCAACCTATGTGTGTGATTATATGTTAGTATTACCTTGTATTTCCCTGTATGTTGTGGTCGTTCAAAATGTGCTCCTAGAATATAAATACATGCACCCAGCATGCATTGATCTCCTCTTATAATTGGTCAGTGCTGTATGAATATTCATACTTCCATTTGCATGATTTCCACTTATTATCCAGCACTTTCCATAGTTGCCAGGACACAGTGAAACTTCAAGACAGCATGAGCAGCACCAGAGCACACTGAGCAGCCTACACTAGCCAATCACTCCCTGTTAAGCAGACAACAATTGAATTTACCTAGCCACCTCTCTGTTATGCAGAGACACCAAAAACTATTATACACTCATCCTAGCATCGACCTAGGAGGGTGCTACATGTCAATAAGAAACAATTGGAAATCTCTTTCTCTGTTAAGGAAATATTAAATTCTCCTCCCCATTCCTAATACGGCACATCTTCTCCATTTGTTGCTTGGAGAGAAATGAAACATATAGGAAAGAAATGGTATGGATGGGGATTTTCCCAGAGATATACAGTATATAAAAATACTAAGTGAGTCATTTAACTGTTTAGCTAGTAAGGCTTGCTACCTTACCAACAAAATACTTAAGCTTTTTTTTTCTTTCAAAGTCTTTTATTGGTTTTTTACAAAAACAAGAAAATAAAATAAAATAAAATACAGGATCTGTATCAACATATCGTGTAACATCAGTTGAAAAATAACAAGCCCCTGCTGGGGCTAGAGAGCTAACAGTGAAAAGGCACAGTGGGAATGTCTAATTATTGCGTATAGGATCTATGCCTGAAACAATGTTACTGGAACAAATACAGTAAGTGACCACTAAGAAGATTGACCGTTGCCAAGAGAGGCTCTAGGAGATCCCACTGGCACCCCTCAAGGGATCATGCTGTGCACAGTAGGAGCCCCTACCCTCCCCTTACCAGCGTTTGTCCTTAGACCCTAGGGTCCCCAAAAACAAAATGTTTCAAATTAATTACTGGAGACTAAAACCTATCAGTGTGAACCATGAAACGAAAGACAGTTATTTGTTCCAATATTAGGGATCTCTGGTCAGAAAATACAATACATCAATTACAGGAGGATCTGTCCTAGTCTCCCCTAGCAGATGAACACAATCGACGAGAACTACAACTAGAAGAGTAGAAGAGAAAAAGAGAAAGGGGGAAAGTGAGAAAGGGAGGTTAGCCGGCCGTCTGGAGGGGCCCCCGCCCCACCAATTGTCCACTTTTAGTTTTGGGGTTGGACTCCGGGTATGAGAGAGATGCCGACTAACTGTGCCCAGGGCTCCCATATAGCTTCAAATTGCGTTTTTTTGTCATCTAAGATGCTGGCCAGTTTCTCCTGGGCCATAATCCATGAGATTTTATGAATTGCCGCTTTCACCGAGACTTTGGGCTGTTTCCAAGCCTTAGCAATGGTGAGTTTTGCACCTAGGAGGATGAAGTGTATCAGTTTACATGAACACTTCGGAGTCTTGGGCAAGCTATCATTGAGAAGAGCTATGGTCTGGGATTTCGGGATTTGAATCTGTGTTGTTTTCCTTATCAGGGAGAATATCTTATCCCAGAAGGGCCTGAGTCTAGGGCATTCCCACCAGACATGAGCCATTGAGCCCCAGAGCTGACACCCCCGAAAACACTTGGGGTCAGCTGTAGGGAATATTCTGGAAAGCTTGGCTGGGGTAAGGTACCATCTTGTCATAACCTTAACACTTCCTTCGATTAAGGAAATGTTTTTAATACCTTTAAAGGAGCTTCTCCATTTAGAGGCTTCCCATTCAAAAGAAAGTTCCCGTTCCCAGTCAAGCATATAAGGAGACTTTTGGGGGTGAAGGGCTAGTGACTGGTATATGACGGAAATCCCTCCCCTCTGTTCCAATGAGTGACCACACCATAATTCATATGGCGTAAAGGCGGCGTGTGAGGGAGTTCCTCCTCTCCAAAGTTGGCAAAGAAAATGTCTTATTTGGTGGAATCTAAAACGCTCAGAGTTCAGAATTTCTAGAAGCCTAACACCTTGCTCCAAAGAAAATGGGACCCTCATTCGTAAAGAAATGTTCGATTCGGTACAGTCCCTTGTCCAGCCACCAGCGAAAAGCCTTTATATCCAACCCAGGGGCAAAATCAGGATTATTGAAGATGTGCGCCAAAGGCAGGCATCTTGAGATCAGGGCCGAATTTTTCCTCAGGTTATCCCATAAGTGAAATCATTGAGATAGAGCTGGGGAGAGTATAGGGGGTCTCTGTTTGGGGGGAGTCCCGAGGAGAAAGTCCAGGGTGTATGTGGGGGCTGCCCATCTCTCTATCTGAATCCAATCTGGCTTCTCTGCCTTAGAATACACTGTAGAGATTTGGGCTAGCCTGGCAGCTTGAAAGTACCAGAAGAGCTGAGGAGCCCCCACGCCACCCTGAGCTCTTGGAAGGAATAGGGTTTTTTGTTGGAATCTATGTCCTCTCCCCCCCCAGATGAATTTGGTGATCTTTTTTTGGAGATTGGATAAGTGTTCTTTGTTAATATTTATCGGAATGGCCCTGAAAAGGTATAGCAGTCTGGGCAAGAGTGTCATCTTTACTGCATGCACTCTGCCCAACCAAGAAATCTCTCCCCTGGACCATGTACCCAGATCAGCCGCTAATTTACGGTACATTGGTGGGAAGTTTAAGGGGTACAGTTGTTCCGTTTTAGCTGAAAGTTTAATTCCTAAATAATCTATCCATTGGTCATTCCATTTAAAGTCAAAGGCGCTTTGAAGGGCGGATACTGTTTCTGTCTGCAGGGAAATGTTTAAAGCCGATGATTTAGAGTAGTTGACCTTAGACATGTGCATTTCGTTTAGTTCCGAATCGAAATTCAGACGAAATTTTCATTATTCGGACATTCGGATGCATCCGAAATACCGAATTACAATACTAACGAATTTAAACGAATCCGAAATGTTTCGAATCGAAAACCCACGGCCGAAATTCGAATCGAATTCGAATCGAATTCGAAACCAAATTCGAAATATATTCGATTCGAAAACAAATTCGAAATCTATTCGACTCGAATTCGAAAACAAATTCGAATCGAATTTGAAAAAATATAAATTGATTTCTAAAAAAAAATACAATAAAATAGAATATAAAATAATAAAACAATAGAATAAACATAAAAGAATCGTAAAGAATAGAACAGAATTTAATAGAATTTAATAAAATACAACAGAATATGACCATCTTCTGAAATTCGAATTTCGAATAGTATAAATTCGAATTCGAAAATAGATTGGAAAATAACAATTTATATATATATATATATATTCAAATTCATTCTATATGAAATTCAAATTTCGGAAAATGGTTATATATATAAATATATATTTACATATAAATATAAATATATATTTATATATATATATATATAAAACCATTTTCCGAAATTCGAATTTCATATAGAATGAATTCGAATTCGAATAGAAAATATTAGACTAGAAATAGGAAATAGACTAGAAAAACAATAAAACAGAATTGAGTAAAATATAATGTGTATATATATTATATTTTATTCTATTCTGTTCTTTTTTTTTCTATTCTAATCTTTTCTATTCGAATTTGAATTCATTCTAAATGAATTTCGAATTTCAATAGATGGTTATATATAAATAAATATCTAATATATATATATTATAGAATGAAATTGAATTTAAATAGAATAGAAAATAATATCATAAAAAAACAATAGATCAGATCAGAAAAAAAAATAAAAAAAATAAATATATATATATATATATATATATATATATATATATATATATATATATATATATAACCATTTTCTGAAATTCGAATTTCATATAGAATGAAATCGAATTTGAATATAAAAGATTAGAATAGATTAGAAAATAATAGAAAAGAATATCATAGAAAAACAATAGAACAGATAAGGAAAAAAAAAATTATATACATCTTTTGAAATTCGAAATTCATATAAAATGAATTCAAATTTGAATAGAAAAGATTAGAATAGAAAAGCAATAGAACAGAAAATAATCTAATATATATATTATATTTTATTCTATTCTGTTCTTTTGTTTTTCTAGTCTATTTTCTTTTCTATTTGAATTCATTCTATATGAATTTCTAATTTCAAAAGATGGTTATATATATAAATATTTTATATATATATATATATATATATATATATATATATATAAAACCATTTTCCGAAATTCAAATTTCATATAGAATGAATTCGATGAAAAGATTAGACTAGAAATAGAAAATAGACTAGAAAAACAATAGAACACAATTGAGTAAAATATTGTTTTTCTAGTCTATTTTCTTTTCTATTCGAATTCGAATTCATTCTATATGAAATTCGAATTTCAGATAATGGTTATATATATATATACAGTGCCTTGCGAAAGTATTCGGCCCCCTTGAACTTTTCAACCTTTTTCCACATTTCAGGCTTCAAACATAAAGATATAAAATTTTTATTTTTTGTGAAGAATCACCAACAAGTGGGACACAATTGTGAAGTTGAACAAAATCTATTGGATTGTTGAAACTTTTTTAACTAATAAAAAAATGAAAAGTGGGGCGTGCAAAATTATTCGGCCCCCTTGCGTTAATACTTTGTAGAGCCACCTTTTGCTGCGATTACAGCTGCAAGTCGCTTTGGGTATGTCTCTATCAGTTTTGCACATCGAGAGACTGAAATTCTTGCCCATTCTTCCTTGCAAAACAGCTCGAGCTCAGTGAGGTTGGATGGAGAGCGTTTGTGAACAGCAGTTTTCAGCTCTTTCCACAGATTCTCGATTGGATTCAGGTCTGGACTTTGACTTGGCCATTCTAACACCTGGATACGTTTATTTGTGAACCATTCCTTTGTAGATTTTGCTGTATGTTTGGGATCATTGTCTTGTTGGAAGATAAATCTCCGTCCCAGTTTCAGGTCTTTTGCAGACTCCAACAGGTTTTCATCCAGAATGGTCCTGTATTTGGCTGCATCCATCTTCCCCTCAATTTTAACCATCTTCCCTGTCCCAGCTGAAGAAAAGCAGGCCCAAACCATGATGCTGCCACCACCATGTTTCACGGTGGGGATGGTGTGTTGAGTGTGATGAGCTGTGTTGCTTTTACGCCAAACATATCGTTTTGCATTGTGGCCAAAAAGTTCGATTTTGGTTTCATCGGACCAGAGCACCTTCTTCCACATGTTTGGTGTGTCTCCCAGGTGGCTTGTGGCAAACTTTAGACGAGACTTTTTATGGATATCTTTGAGAAATGGCTTTCTTCTTGCCACTCTTCCATAAAGGCCAGATTTGTGCAGTGTACGACTGATTGTTGTCCTATGGACAGACTCTCCCACCTCAGCTGTAGTTCTCTGCAGTTCATCCAGAGTGATCATGGGCCTCTTGGCTGCATCTCTGATCAGTCTTCTCCTTGTCTGAGCTGAAAGTTTAGAGGGATAGCCAGGTCTTGGTAGATTTGCAGTGGTCTGATACTCCTTCCATTTCAAAATGATCGCTTGCACAGTGCTCCTTGGGATGTTTAAAGCTTGGGAAATCTTTTTGTATCCAAATCCGGCTTTAAACTTCTCCACAACAGTATTACGAACCTGCCTGGTGTGTTCCTTGGTCTTCATGATGCTCTCTGCGCTTTCAACAGAACCCTGAGACTATCACAGAGCAGGTGCATTTATACAGAGACTTGATTACACATAGGTGGATTCTATTTATCACCATCAGTCATTTAGGACAACATTGGATCATTCAGAGATCCTCGCTGAACTTCTGGAGTGAGTTTCTGCACTGAAAGTAAAGGGGCCGAATACTTTTGCACGCACCACTTTTCAGTTTTTTATTTGCTAAAAAAGTTTAAAATATCCAATAGATTTCGTTCCACTTCACGATTGCGTCCCACTTGTTGGTGATTCTTCACAAAAAATTAAAATTTTATATCTTTATGTTTGAAGCCTGAAATGTGGCAAAAGGTTGAAAAGTTCAAGGGGGCCGAATACTTTTGCAAGGCACTGTATATATATATATATATATATAACCATTTTCCGAAATTCGAATTTCATATAGAATGAATTCGAATTCGAATAGAAAAGAAAATAGACTAGAAAAACAATAGAACAGAATAGAATAAAATATAATATATATATTAGATTATTTTCTGTTCTATTGTATTCCTATTCTAATCTTTTCTATTCGAATTTGAATTCATTCTATATGAATTTCGAATTTCAAAAGATGGTTATATATATAAATACTTTTTCTGCAGCAAAAAATTTCATTTTCTGAAACGATTTTGGGGCCCCGTATGGAAGTGGAACTGGTACCACAACATATCCAAAGCTGAAGTTCCTAGCACTAAGTGGCCCCGAGATACGGGGCCCCAAAATCGGTTCAGAAAATGTCATTCTCTGCTGCAGAAAAGTGCTTGACATTTTCTGAACCGAGTTTGGGGCCCCATAGCTCAGGGCTACTTGGAGCTAAGAACCTCAAATTTGGTGTGCTAACCCAGCGGAACTGGTACCATAACATATCCAAAGCTGGGGTTCCTAGCACTAAGTGGCCCCGAGATACAGGGCCCAAAATCGGTTCAGAACATGTCATTCTCTGCTGCAGAAAAGTGCTTGACATTTTCCGAACCGACTTTGGGGCCCCGTATCTCAGGGCCACTTGGTCCTAGGAACCCCAAATTTTGTGTGCTAACCCAGTGGAACTGGTACCATAACATATCCAAGGCTGGGGTTCCTAGCACTAAGTGGCCCCGAGATACGGGGCCCCAAAACCGGTTCGGAAAATGTCATTCTCTGCTGCAGAAAAGTGCTTGACATTTTCTGAACTGATTTTTGGGGCCCTGTATCTCGGGGCCACTTGGTGCTAGAAACCTCAGCTTTGGAAATTTTATGGTGCTAGTTCCACTGGGTTTGCACACCAAATTTGGGGTTCTTAGCACTAAGTGGCCCCAAGATATGGGGCCCCAAATTCGGTCAACTGTGTCCATCTGCAGCAATGTCATTTTGGGACCCTTTGGGTTCAGAGACCCCAAATTTTGGCCGCAGCTAGGGGGCATCTAGGAACCCTTAACTAACGAGTTTGAAGTTCAGGGGACCTATGGCTGCAAATGGGCACAGTGATGCTGCAAATGGGCATTGTTGACCCTCTTTTCCACCTACAGTAGCTGTGCATTTCTCACCCTCGTCTTATACTCGGGTCAATAAGTTTTTCCCATTTTTTTGTGGTAAATTAGGGCCTTGACTTATACTCGGAACGACTTATACTCGAGTATATACGGTATATATATATATATATATATATATATATATATATATATATATATATATATATATAACCATTTTCCGAAATTCAAATTTCATATAGAATGAATTCAAATTCGAATAGAAAAGATTAGACTAGAAATAGAAAATAGACTAGGAAAACAATAGAACAGAATTGAGTAAAATATAATGTGTATATATATTATATTTTATTCTATTGTGTTCTATTTTTTTTTTCTATTCTAATCTTTTCTATTCGAATTTGAATTCATTCTATATGAATTTCGAATTTCAATAGATAGTTATATATAAATAAATATCTAATATATATATATACATACATATATATATATATATATATATATATATATATATATATATATATATATATATATATATATATATATATATATATAAAACCATTTTCCGAAATATTCAAATTTCATATAGAATTAAATTGAATTTAAATAGAATAGAAAATTAGAATAGAAAATAATATCATAGAAAAACAATAGATCAGATCGGAAAAAAAAAAATATATATATATATATAAATAACCATTTTCTGAAA